>CM076581.1:934419636-934572715 GCA_034641835.2 Pinus albicaulis | reverse complement strand
TACCAGAGTCTCAACCATGGTTCAGGCAATGCAAGAAAGAGAACAAAAACTTCAAAAGGCTATTAACAGTTTGGAGGAACTCAAAGACCAAAATTCCACCATCAGAATTGAAGATCAATTGAGTTCCCCACAAGTTCAAAGACAAATTTCTGAACTAAAAACATAATTTGAAAGAACATGTTGTTCCGAAGAACCGAATGCCTTTTGGCACAGAAAATAGCATTATGTTGAATTTCCCTACAAAGAAGGCTATGAGGGAAAACCATGCAAAAGAAAAGCCATTCCCATGTCAGCAAAATATCGACATCTCTGCCAAAAAGAGATTGATCAGCTTCTTGATAGAAAGCTTATAAGAGAATCTAGCAGCCCTTGGAACTGCTATGGATTCTATGTTAACAAAAGAAGTGAACAAGTTCGAGGTGTTCCTAGACTGTAATAAACTAAAAACCCCTGAATAATGTTTTAGCATATGACACATATCCGATCCCACACAAAGGAGATCTCATGCGTCGGATACATGGAGCCAAGATTTTCTCCAAGTTTGATCTTAAGTCTGGCTTTTGGCAAGTTGCAGTTGCAGAAAAAGATAAATGGAAAACTGCATTCAGCGTTCCACATGGGCATTATGAATGGAATGTAATGCCATTCGGGTTAAAACATGCACCTTCAAAGTTCCAGAAGGTAATGGATTCTATCTTTAAACCCTATGCTGGATGGTTGCTTGCCTACATTGATGATCTGCTTATTTTTTCCAAGAACCTGCAAGACGACTTCAGGCATTTGAAGATCTTTATGAAGCTGGTCCAGAAAAATGGTTTGGTTTTAAGTAAAAAGAAGATGGAGCAATGCGAAACCAAGATAAAATTTCTTGGGCACACCATTGAAAATGGATAAATTGCTCTTCAAAATCATGCACTTGAGTTTGCTGACAAGTTTCCTGATGTTATTCTAGATAAAACTCAGTTGCAAAGATTTTTAGGATGTTTGAATTATGTGAGAATTTTTTATCCATCATGTGCCATTGACAGGTCTCTGCTCAACCAGAGACTCAGAAAGAATCCGAAACCTTGGACAGAGGCACACACTCAAGCAATCAAGGAGATAAAATCCAAGGTTCGCAATCTCCCTATTCTTTATGTTGTAGATGATAATGCTTTTAAAATTGTTGAAATAGATGCAAGAAACATTGGTTGGGGAGGTGTACTGAAGCAGAAGCCGGATGAAAAGAGCCCCAAAGAGCAAGAACAGGTAGTACAATTTGTTTCAGGAGCATGGAGTAAATCTGAATTAAATTATGCTCCTATTGAGAAGGAAGTGAAAGCTACCTTCAAGTCTTCTGAGTCTAAAACTGAAGAAAAGTCTGAGAGAATAACTATTGCAGAAGCAATAGGAGAGTCAGAGTCAGATAAATCTGAGAAACATGCATTCCCCATCTATGAGCCCTTAGAGCCTCAATTCACAAGACCTGCAACCCCTGATCTGTATGGTGCTGGTAAGCTTCCACCAAGAGATGCATTTCATGAAGGAAGTCTTAAGGAGTGGAACATTGATGGTCTCTCTGCAGCACAGATCAGGCAAGTGCTTGATCAAATGATTGTTGAGTATAGATTGATGTGTGTTGAAGGGAAGTCTGAAGTTCAAGCCTGTAAAACTCTCATTGCATGCTTTACTGGAACATTGGCTAGATGGTGGGAATTGGAATCATCTCCTGCTATGATCACTAAGATGGAGCAGGAAGTGCTCAAAGATGAGCAAGGAGATATTAAGTTTCATGATGATGGTACTCCTCAGAACAATATGATTGGTGCCCTTACAGCACTCATCCAAGAACATTTATGTGGAGCAGAGTTTGCACTATCAGATAAGAATGAACTTATCCTGATGAATCTGAAGTGTAACAATATAAACCAGTATGAAGATTTCCACCGGGATTGGATTGAAAGGATCTTCTTAGTCAAAGATCCTAAGAATATACTGTGGAAGCAAGTTTATCTTGCAGCTCTACCATCCAAATTGGTAGACATTTTGAAGCTTCAGGAAGCATTTCCCCTGCCATTGGAAGTTTATGTGTGGGGAGATTTTTATTCAATTATTACTAAAGTTTTAATCACTCTGTGTACCAGCTCGAAGATGACGAAGTCTATTGAGAAGTTAAACATACTTCCTGGTACAAAGTCTTTCTGTCAAAGGTATGGAATCACCATTAATGATCCATTGGTTACCCGCAGAAAGTACAAAAGAAGAGCAAAGAAGGCTCATAAGAGAAGCAGAGCCTCTACTTATAGACTGAGTTCAGAAAAGAGACGAGAACTCAGAAAGCCGAAGGAAAGAAGACAGCACAAAGGAAGAAAGGGCTATTACCGCTACAAGCCTAAGACCCATTACTATCAGCCCCATGACATCCGTCCCAAAGATGTCAAGATGGCTAAAATGAATGAAGTCATTTGTTGGCTCTATGGTCAGCCTGGTCACACTTCAAATATGTGTCCTACAGCCCTAGAGTCAAAACGTGGTCTAGGTAAGAAGTCACAGAAAAATAAACAGCCAGCTCCAAGCGTCACTGTCAAAACAGAACTTCGTTGTGCCCACTGTCATTCTCCCATGCATAAATCAGCAGATTGTCATAATCGCCCCACTACTCTTCATCTTCAACAACACCATGTTGAATCCTCTGCTGAGTCTTCTTCCTCCTATTCCTCTTCCTCTTCTGAAGAAGAAGTACATATGTATTGTCAGTGTTCTGACCCAGATAACTGTGGTTGTTCAGATTCTGCGTCAGATTACTCATCAGATGAATCTTATCCAGAAGAGCCTCAGCCCAAGCTGAAAGTCCTCATGGCACAACTTGCAGATGATGAAATCAAGCTTTTTGCTCAAATCCGTGCCCTTGAGGAAGGTGATCTCAAAGCTGCAATGATCAAGGCCTACATGCAGCATGGGACTGGTACTTCCAGTCATTCCTCTGGTAAGAAGCCAAATTTTGTTGAAGCTTCTTACGAAAGAAACACAAAATCTTATCTCCAGCACAACAGTAGCAAAGTTCGTACCCTCACTTTGGGGTAGGTGAGTAGGGAGATACACAATACCAAATCTGAAATCTCTGCTATGAAAGCAGAAATTGCTGCCCTGAAAAACCAGGTTTCACATCCAGGCAAGGTTGTTCCTGCTCAACAACCTTCTACATCTATTTCAGGTAGGCATGTCAATTATACTTTGCACCCTGAACCAATCAGTGAAGAAGTTAGAGTTGCAGAAGGAAGGTTTGATGATTCAATTGGTTTCAGAGAATTAAATGACATGCAGGTGATGGCAATTCAATACCAGCAACACCACATTGAAGTTAAAATTTGTGTTGCAGGCAGAGTGTATAATCTGACTGCACTAATAGATTCTGGTGCAGATGTTAATATTATTTCCAAACAGATAATCCCATCCAGATACTGGACAACTGCAAAAAGAAAAATTCTGGGATTAGGTGAGAAAACTCTAGACTTTGAAGTTTCTAAAGCTGCTATCTGTTTTAATTCAAGATGTGTTAAACTCTCATTTGCAGTCGCTGATATTCCAGTAGATTGTATATTGGGAAATATATTTTTAGCAGCAGTAGAGCCCCATGGTTCTTTTAGATTTCGTGACAGATCTGCAGGAATGTTCATCACTATCTCTAGTGAAAAGATAGAGATTCCATATGTTTCAAATACCAGAGTCTCAATCATGGTTCAGGCAATGCAAGAAAGAGAACATAAACTTCAAAAGGCTATTAACAGTTTGGAGGAACTCAAAGACCACAAGTCCACCATCAGAATTGAAGATCAATTGAGTTCCCCACAAGTTCAGAGACAAATTTCTGAACTAAAAACAGAATTTGAAAGAACATGTTGTTCCGAAGAACCGAATGCCTTTTGGCACAGAAAACAACATTATGTTGAATTGCCCTACAAATAAGGCTATGAGGGAAAACCATGCAAAAGCAGATCCATTCCCATGTCAACAGAATATCGACAGCTCTGCCAGAAAGAGATTGATCAGCTTCTTGATAGAAAGTTGATAAGAGAATCTAGCAGCCCTTGGAACTGCTATGGATTCTATGTTAACAAAAGAAGTGAACAAGTTCGGGGTGTTCCTAGACTGGTAATAAACTACAAACCCCTGAATGATGTTTTAGCAGATGACACATATCCGATCCCACACAAAGGTGATCTCATACGTCGGATACATGGAGCCAAGATCTTCTCCAAGTTTGATCTTAAGTCTGGCTTTTGGCAAGTTGCAGTTGCAGAGAAAGATAAATGGAAAACTGCATTCAGCGTTCCACATGGGCATTATGAATGGAATGTAATGCCATTCTGGTTGAAACATGCGCCTTCAAAATTTCAGAAGGTAATGGATTCTATCTTTAAACCCTATGCTGAATGGTTGCTTACCTACATTGATGATCTGCTTATATTTTCCAAGAACCTGCAAGACCACTTCAGGCATTTGGAGATCTTTATGAAGCTGGTCCAGAAAAATGGTTTGGTTTTGAGTAAAAAGAAGATGGAGCTATGCCAAACCAAGATAAAATTTCTTGGGCACACCATTGAAAATGGACAAATTTCTCTTCAAAATCATGCACTTGAGTTTGCTGACAAGTTTCCTTATGTTATTCTAGATAAAACTCAGTTGCAAAGATTTTTAGGATGTTTGAATTATGTGAGAAATTTTTATCCATCATGTGCCATTGACAGGTCTCTGCTCAACCAGAGACTCAGAAAGAATCTGAAACCTTGGACAGAGGCACACACTCAATAAATCAAGGAGATAAAAGCCAAGGTTCGCAATCTCCCTATTCTTTATGTTGCAGATGATAATGCTTTTAAAATTGTTGAAACAGATGCAAGAAACATTGGTTGGGGAGGTGTACTGAAGCAGAAGCCAGATGAAAAAAGCCCCAAAGAGAAAGAACAAGTAGTACAATTTGTTTCAGGAGTATGGAGTAAATCTGAATTAAATTATGCTCCTATTGAGAAGGAAGTGAAAGCTGCCTGGAATTGTATTAGTAAGTTTTCAATTCATTTGGCTAATAAGCATTTCTTACTGAGAACTGATGCAAAAGCATTAGAAAAAGTAATCACTAAGGTGATCAAGAGCCCAAAAGATGCAAAGTTTGCAAGATGGCAGGCTTTGTTTGCATATTTTGATTTTAAAGTTGAACATATTAAAGGCTCTGAAAATTGTCTTCCAGATTTTCTCAGTAGGGAATATATCCAGCATCAAGAACAGATGAATGACCCAGAAGAAGAGTTACCCCATGTTATGGTCATCATCACAGAATGGGACCAGGCCAATCAGAGAGAACAACTCAAGTATATTTCAGATGATGAATCATGGCCTGTTTATGCAGAAAAATGGAGGCCGACTTGGCAACTCCGAAACACTCAAGTGCTGGACGCAAATCTTTAGAGTCACAATGATATCTAGCACTTTGTACCTGAAAGGAGGGTGTACCCAAAAGGAAGTCGGTGGATACATGACATGATGTATTCACACAGTATGATGGCTTCACATGAAGCAGAAAGGTCACTCTCACAAGACTTTTGGGATCTCTCTGTCATATGTATTGGTGGCGGAGATAGATCAAAAGTTTATTACAAGTGGTATACTATAAACAGAGTCAGGAATCCTGGCCAATATACCAGTGGAAAATTCCAAACATGGCCAGAAAACAATCCAAATCTTATTTTTCCTGATACTGTTTATGATTTTGCAGGATATAAAAGACTGTGGTGGGACTTACTAAATAAAGATGGATGGGAAGAAACCCACTACACCAAGTTGAAGTTTGCTCCTACTTGGATAAATTCAAGAGAACCCGAAGTACCTTGGTTATCTGACTGGTGGTATCATTATGGTGTTAGCCCTTTCAGTATGGATCCAAATTTTTATGAAACATATTGTCGTAGATTCTGTACTGATTGTCTTGAAGGACCGGCTGGAGAATGCTTTCATTATCCATGCCAAAAAGTAGGTGAAATTGCAGGACTAGAATTTAAAATGAGAAATCCTATTCTAAAGTCCTACATGCAGATGCACTATCAATGGTTCGTCATGACAAAGATCAAGCATCAAATCATCCTCATTTGGAAGCTGCTCGGACTTGTGTGAAGGCCTGGACAGTGTCATTTCAGACTCGGAATGACAACAACCAGCTCGGACCTGTGACAAGCTTGTGAGTTTTGGTACTTAATAATTCAAACCTGTGGTACTTGGTTGGGAATTTGGCATCTCTTAGGCATCCTTTGGATCAGTCTAGTGACAGTCTTGAGGATAGTGTGTTTATTGTGTTATGATCCATTGAAGGAAGACTATTGAATAGCTTGTGACACCTTTGGAGCAGAGTTACAGTAGAAGAGAAGTCTTGGTGAAGTATTGACTAGACCTTACTATAACTGCTGTAACGGAATTGCAGCATTGTTTGATGAGTTCCATGGAGTAGCTCTAATGAAGTCTCTTGAAGGTTTATTGAAAATATCTTATTGAAGACTTGAAGTCTTGTTGAAACAACTTCTTGAAAGAAATCTGATGACTTAAGAATCTTGGAACATCTCTAATATTGTTGGAGGTCTCTTGAAGTCCAGTGTGTAGATTTTGGGAAGACTTCTTGATAGATATAAACTGGAGCAAGCTTGAAGACTTTAGTTGAAGCAGATTTGGAAGGCAGATTTTGAAAACATTGTGGAGCTCCCTGTTGAAGTGCACTCGTTCACCCTTGAAGCACTTTTGGAGCAACCTTTCATGGGTAGTCTTAAAGACATACATGGAACATCATTGAAGCATTGTTGAAGAAATTCTTGGAGCAATCTTGAAGCAGGTATCAACATTTTTGGATCAGTCTTCTATCAGAAATCTTGGGCAGTCTTGGTCAGCACTTTGAAAGCAGTCTTGAAGCAAGTTGAGAAGGAGCAGATTTGAGTTGACTTGAAGAAATCTTGGAACAGGCTTGCTGAAGCTGATCCTTAAGAACCCTAGAAAACATCTTGAAGACGTGTTGAAGCCCTCATGGAGTTATCTTGTAGATCTTGAAGAGCAGTTGAAGTTGATCTTAAGGATACCTTGGAATGTCATCTAGAAGCCTATTGGAGATCATGATGCATTGGTGATGTCATCATGAGGTAACTTGGAGAAATTGTTTGGGTACGATGAAGAGCAGTGGTGACACCTTCTACGAAGATAAGGTTGTCATTGATGACGTGGTGTGTAGATTACAGTGAAGAGTAAGCTGAAGATTGTCAGGGCTCGTTGAAGAAGACATTGGGAGCCGTAAGTATAACCAAATATATATTGATGAAATGAAGCAGGAGGTTGGAGCCTCATAGAGACAAGGTTGGTGCCTTGGAAGATAGGGTTGGAGCCCTAGAGGATAGGAGTCCTCGAGAAACCAGGTTGGAGCTTGTACCAGAGATAGGGTTGGAGCCCTTGAGGCTGGTACCCTTGAGGTTGGTGCCTCAGAATTGACAAGGTTGGTGCCTTGGAAGATAAGGTTGGTGCCTTGGAAGATAGGGTTGGAGCCCTTGAGGTTGGTGCCTCAGAATTGACAAGGTTGGAGCCTTGGAAGTCCAAGTCGGTGCTTAGAAAAATACAGGTTGGAGCCTGGGAAATTGAAGATTGGTATCTTCATCTAGGGTTGGAGCCCCACATATATTATACTTGATTTATTGTAAAGAAGAAATTAATAAAATCATTTATTCTTATTGTTCATTTTGTGTTCTAAATATAAGTGATCTAACTAGTAAAATTAACAATTGAAAATAAATACTGATTCACCCCCCTCTCAGTATTTCCAACACACAAGCACAGGCGTAGGTAGCCCGGCCGAAAGGGCGGGAGGTTAGATCGGCCCTTGGTCCCGTTGCACCCATTGAACCACACACTCGTGGATTTAGGGCTAGTTCTGCGGGGGGTGGCATTAAGGCCCATCCCACAACCTTATGTGCTTATATGACCGCGTTTTTCGGATTAAGGGGTCGTTGGGCAATTTATTCATCCTACAAAATGCACCGAAGGAGGGCGAAGATGTCACTTCGTTAGTGGAAAACAAGGTGTATTTGTAGGACAGTTAGATTGTTGGTCGAATTTGTAGGAAAGTTAACAGTGAAACTCATGGAAGAGCTTTGAAGTTGATACCTTTTTGGAGTTTTTGACCAAATGGAGCTCATAAAGGGTCCACTAAGGGATTTTTGTATGTTCTAGATCCAATGGTTACCTCTAATTTCTTATTTGAGCACATCTAAGGAGTCTTTTTGCAGGTTGAATACCAAGGGTGTATGGATCATTCAAGTTTTAGAAGCAGTTCTGGAAGGTGTTTGAGCATAAATAATGCCTTGTAGGGGTTTTCTCACCTTCGGAAGTTCACTGCAACAGTTATTACTTGCAGGGTTCATCTCAGGATTACTTTTCTCATTATGTCATGTTGAGGGAAGTTTTGTTTATGCTCTTCAATGTGGAATTGAAGTGCTCACTGCTCATTTTAGCTCATTTCGGTTGGAAGTATAGGATCTTTGTAGGAGATGCCTTCAATTGTTGTTTTATGTGAGAGTTCTTTGCAGGAGAACATTACCTTGTAGGGGTAATAGCCACATGTTTCCATCAACAAACTTTTATGTACTCCCTTTTCTATACTGAAAATATGGAGCAGTCTAGCTATGTTGGCAGACCCGGAGATGTAACCCAGGGGGTGTGAGCTTCGTCAACAAATATTTTGTTATGCTCTTCATTATGCATGTATGAGTTATGTGCTATTATGTTGCTTATGTTAAGTTTACATGTAAAGACTAACTCATGACTTGAAGAGACATTGAAAAACATGTTTGTGTCAAGACCCATTTATCTTGCAAAGCGTTGGAACGATCCTTGTTTGTTTATGTGATTCTAGGGAAGAGGAAAGAGAACACCTCCTCCATTTTCAAATCAGGTAGTATTAGAGCTCTATCTGACCAAGGTTCAAGAATGGGCAGCAAAAAGAGTCTCCAAGAGCTAGAGGAGCAGAATTTGGCTCTTCGTATGGAGAACATTGAGTTGAGAAGAATTATAGAGATTACTTAAGAGGAGAAGAGGCACATGAGCCTTCTATTGCAGCAACTTGCAAGTGCTTGAGGAACAAGTTGCTGAAAGTTCCACTCCTGTGACAGTAAAAGACACCTCCAGAATTAAACCAGTATGTGGTCATGGTTCAAATAGTGGTTATGGACCATATGAGAAAGATGATGCATGTCCATTTTGCAAGCATCTCCAAGATTCACACCATATGCCAGTTGGTAAGAGTGGGTGGCTAGAGTCATCTACAAGTTGGCCATCATCATCATCATCATCAGAAATTGAAAAGATGAATGGCAAGTTTAAGGAGGTAATAAGCATTTCAAGTACAATTCCTTTTGTTTATGTGCATAACACCTCTTTTGAAGCATTTGAGCAACATACCAAAGGCATTGGTATGAAGCTTCTTTCCAAGATGGGATATGAAGGAGGAGACCTCGGCATAAATGGCCAAGGTATCACCAATCCAATCATGGTTGAGGAGATTCTAAAGTATCAAGGATTGGGATATGGTTAGAAGGAGTTTGGAGAATGCTCTAAACGGCTTGAGGCACATCAACCATTCAAGGATGAGATGTCACCACCTTGTGACAATGTTCATTTGTCTCCCAAGCGAGATGAGTGCTTAAAGGGACCTTGCATGTCATCATCCACTCCACTCTATCAAAGTTGCAGCCGTAGAGACAGGTATAATTCTCATGGGTGTTTTCCAATGCATGGTAATTTTGACTACTTATGGAATAAGTACGCTTGTACATTTTGTGATGCATTAAACCATTGTGTGGTTGTCTCTAAGCAACACATGGTAGTGGTTAAAATATTGGATAAGATTCTAGGCATCAAGCATAATGATTCTCCTTCGCGTGAGAGGAATTCTTTGTCAGCAAACAAGAGAAAGTTCTTTTGTACTCATTGCAAGATGCATGGGCATGGCAATGAACGATGTTGGAAGTTGCATCCAGATATTCATTCTACGAAGGGAAAAGAGATTGTGCAACCTATTGCAAGGTAAGCAAGAGGTGGCAAAGAGGACTCGCAACAATACTAAGAAACCTTCAAGGCAAAGATGATACAAAAAGAGAACCCATAAGCCTAGGAGAGGCAGAGATTGGGTAGACTTATTTGTAAATTTGCTTTGTAAATTTTGTAATTACTTGTTGTTGTTTACCAGTTTAGGTACTTTTTTAAAGTGAACAATCATTGTCACTATGTACAACAAATATGTGTTTTTCATTGATGTATGTATTGGCTTGTTTATAAGTCCACTTGTTCAAGGAATTTTATGAATGTACAAGATTGTAGTTCAAGTTTGTCGTATGCAAGTATTCGATATGAAACTTGTGTGAATAGAAACTTGTTTTTAAAATTGTATAAGATGATTATGTTTTCTAGGCAAGGCCAATTATATCATTGAAAATTTGCAACAGTGTACTTTCTATGTACAAGCTCAGTTTGAGGATGGTAAAGCAAGTTTATGTTGCTTCTGATTTCCAAGATGGAGTCAAGTTTGTCTTCAACATTTTAACTTCAAGATGAAGTTATTTTTGAGCCATGCAAAGATGAGATTAAAGAGAACATTTAGATTCCACTCATCAGTATTTTGTTCCTGCATCAGCGATAAGAATATTTGCTCAATTCTAACCAAGACAGTAGGTCTTCACGAAGAAGATAGGTAAAGTGCCTTGATTGGGGCTTGAAGGGCACCAATTGAAAAGTTAGCATTTTGGATTGAGTTTTGGGTGTTTTTGAGTTTTAGCCTCATTATATTGACTAGGGAAGTAAACTTTTGGAGTCCAAAAGTTCCTAGTGGGGAGGTGTGATCAGGTGATCAATTTTTAGCTCAAAAATGAAATTTCCCATAAAGTCTTGAAACCGGCGCGCAATCAAAGTGCTCGTCATTTTGAATCCAACGATGTTCATTTCACCTCAATCTGACACAGTATTCTCAAGTTATCGCGTGCTAACCGTTTGGCCCAACAACTAAAAATTTAGCAGGTTTGTTCACTGAGTTGGCCATAGGATGAGTCAACATAGTGACTGTGCAAGGTACTATCCAATCACAGGTTGCCAAGTGTCATCCTTCGGTTCGTTGATTTTGGCACATTCTTATTGGTTTGTGGTGTTTTGATTTGGACCAGTATTATGGTGCCATGTGGCCCAATCATGGGCTGCCACGTGGCACTTCGGCAGTGGTCAAAATTATTGGCATGGGTCTGAGTGAGGTCTGAGGGATTTGAACCCCCAAACTCCCACTTCACAACATAACGCTCAACCAACAGGCGCGACCGTGGTTCTTAATACGATATGGGCAAAACTTCTATATGAAGTTTATTTGGCACCCTTTTGGAGGAAGGGGTCGGGGCTATGCCCCTGGCCCCCGATCACCACACACCCACGGAACCGCAAGCAAACGAGCCAAGGGCTCGGGGTTTAGCCTCGACCCAAGGTCACAGCGTAACCCACATGCCCACAAGCGCGGAGGAAAGGCACCGACAGGAGGCGCTGAAGAGTGGGGACCAGTCTAGTTCTTTTGGCAACCAATATGACCACAAACGCAAGAGTAAGGGGCCCGATGAGAAGGGCGGGCAGTTAGCCCGACCCATGGTCCCATGGCACCAATAGAACCACATGCCCGTGTTTTTAGGGCTAGGCCGGTGGGGGTGCACATTAAGGCCCAACCCACTGCCTTATGTGCCTATATGACCATGTTTTTCAAATTAAGGGATCATTGGGCAATTTATTCATCCTATAAAATGCACCGGCGGAGGGCGAAATTTTCGCTTCATTTGCGAAAAACAGGGTGGATTTGTAGGACAGTTATACTGTTGGTCAAATTTGCAGGACAATTAACAGTAAAACTCATGGAAGAGCTTTGGAGTTGTTATCTTTTTGGAGTTTTTGACCAAATGGAGCTCAGAAAGAGTATACTTAGGGGTTTTTGGATGTTTTGGTTCCAATGGTGACCTCTAATTTCTGATTTGAGTACATCCAATGAGCCTTTTTGCAGTTTGAATACCAAGGATGTATGGATCATTCAGGTTTTTGAAGCAGTTCTTGAAGGCGTTTGAGCATAAAGAAGGACTTGTAGGGGTTTTCTCACCGTTAGAAGTTCACTACAGCAGTTGTTACTTGAAGGGTTCAGCTCAAGTTTACTTTTCTCATTATGTCATGTTGAGGGAATTTTTGTTTATACTCTTCAATGTGGAATTGAAGTGCTCACATGCTCATTTTAGCTCATTCCAATTGCAGTATAGGATCTTTGTAGGAGATGCCTCGTGTTGTTGTTTTATCTAAGAGTTCTTTGCAGGATAACATTACCTTGTAGGGGTAATAGCCACATGTTTCCATCAACAAGCTTTTATGTACTCCCTTTTCTATACTGAATATATGGAGCGGTCTAGCTATGTTGGCAGAGTCAGAGATGTAGCCCAGGAGGGGTGAACTCCGTTAACAAATCTTTTGTTATGCTCTTCATTATGCCTGTATGATTTATGTGCTATTATGTTGCTTATGTTAAGTTTACATGTAAAGACTAACTCATGACTTGAAGAGACATAGAAAAACATGTTTGTCTCAAGACCCATATTATCTTGCAAAGCGTCGGAATGATCCTTTTTTGTTTATGTGATTATGGGGAAGAGGAAAGAGAACACCTCCATTTTCAGATCAGAATGACTGGTTATGAATATTTGTATTTCTTTTGCTGCTATATATATTTCATTAATCCATTCAATCTCACCAATCTTGGCAAACATAAGCTTCAATGAATGTACTGCACATGGAGTCCAAAAGATGTGATCATATTGACTTTCCACAATCATACCTACAACTTTACATACCTATGCATTGTCGGTAATGCCTTGGACAACATTATGTGGCCCCACACTTTCTATTGCATCAATAAGAATTGTGGATATGAAAGATGCATCTTCTCCATTCCACTGCAATCAACAGCCTTCAAAAACATTGCCCTTTGGCACCATGTTGCAAAAAAATTAATTAGCGGGCGATTTCTTTGGTCTCTCCATCCATCAGAAATGATGGACACCCTTGTTTTTCCCATGTATCCCGGATTGACTATAGTTATCTATCCATAGATTGTCTCTCTGATGCCAACAAAGTAGCGTGGACCTTTTCATATCCAAGGTTCTTGTACCCCTTTGGCGCTTCATTAACTGCCTTAATCATTTGTTTCCAATAAGGAGAACACACCAAATTGAACGCTAGCCCATTTGCATAGATGCAATGAGCTACATGTTCATCGGCTATGTCTCTACCCTAGTTATTGAAAGCGACTTCAAGAGGGCCTAGACTGGGCTTTTTATTAGTTGTGGCAGCAGGCCTAGATGGCAATGGGGGCCTAGTTGTAGAGCTTAGCACATGGTGTTTTCCCTTAGCAAGCTTCTTATCAACAAGATCTTGCAAAGATGCATAGAATTTTATTTTTCTAACACTCAAACCTTGGCTAGGTTTTCCATTTGCATCTTTTGGCCCAATGCATACTTGCACCCGTGTTAGTTTTTCTAGTGAGATGGGCCTTCACTCTCATCTATGAGCCATTTTTTATATCTTGGCATTCATTACACTTCCATTTATAAGAACCACCTCCAGGATTTTTTCCGATAGTCTCCACATACTGCCATAAAGGAGATTTTGGGTCTGTTTTGATGTTTTCCCCTTCACTTTGTCGTGATGGTTCCATTTTTATAAGTTGTAGCCTTATAGGGTATAGTGTGTCACTGACTGCATATAAAATTCAAATTATAATTTATTATCAATCATTTTAAATTTTAAATACATAAGATTATAACTTGAAAATTTTAAAAAATGTTTAATGTACAATATTTAATGTTTAATTGTACATCTAAGCGTCCACTATGCACTGCAGGGTTTAAAAAAAATTAAAAATGTTTAATGTACACCAAAAATTGCATTGTGCATTTCTATTACATTGCAAATATTTATTATATAATGCAAAAACTAACCTTCCATTGTTCAGTGCTTTCACCCTCATTCTGTCCCAGTATTATTTTTATTGGAAGTTAGAAAGTTTGTCCCTGACTGTCCCTATAATTTAAATTAAATTTTGTCCTTGTTTGTCCATGTATTTTTTTTTTAAAGAGTCAACACTGGACGGACTCCGTAATTGTGGTCGAGGTTGTTGTGCAGTGTGCAGTGTGGGGTCGACGGGAAAAGTTAAAACATTGGAGTAGGAGAATGCTGGTGGAAAGGAGATTGTTGTCACCTATGCAGTGTGGGGTCAAGTGCAGTGTGGGTTTGACAGTCGTTTGAGTGTGGGGTCGACAGTCGACAAGGCTCAAGCTTAAGCTTCACTGTTCACCGTTGCATGCTCACCTGCTCATTGCCTAGTGCCTTCACCGTTGCGGTCGCCAAGTTACAAACCACCGAGTTCCTTTGTTGTTGCTTCATTGCTTCGATGTTGTGGCCGACAAAGGAAAAGAATAACGACAAAGACAAAGCATAAAGACAAGTCACAAAACCTAAATTTTAAAAACTTGTTTTTATTTTTTGAAATCCGACGATTTTCTTTGAGGGATTCAACTCTGTCATCGGGATCCGTTTCTGGGCTTCAGGATATGTTTCCAATAGTCAAGGATCCTCCACCATAACATATTTTGGTCGGTTCTAGTCAGATCTAGATCAGATACACCAATCTGTGGATCCTCGACCCTCGACCGTCGGATACGGTAACTTAGATTCCAATACACCAAATCATTAGTGTAATTGAGTAAATGAGCTTACAAAGCATGGAACCAAGTGGACACTCATAGTGGCATGGGCTTACATAATGGGATTTAGAGTGTACAGGTGTCTCCAAGTTCAAGAAGGAGGTTAACCAAGGACCCTATTAAGTGGTTTCAACCTCTAAGGTAGTGACAGGTCCATGGTACATCCATCAAGTGGCAGGTTTCATGTGATATATGTTAAATTTTCAATTTTTTCTATGTTGTATCAATTACTTTAGCCCAAATTACTTCTTTATAAACAATGTTCCAATTATTAGTAGTGTAATCAACCATAAACTGTAACTGAAGATAGAACAATATATGCAATGAGAAAGAAGACAACAACACAACCATAAGAGACAGCAAATTGGTCCAAGACTAGGGAAATTCCCCACAAGAGGGAAACCCTTTCAAATATTCTTCTTTAATAGATCGTCATAAAAAGTTTTCAGCGGAGAGTACAATGAGCCCAATACATAAATATGCAGCGGAAATAATCAGAACAAATCTACAGATCTATAGACCTACAGTAGAGAGAAACCCTAATCCAACAGATCATTGAAGCCAACTGAATGCAACTATAAAACCCTAGATTTGAATCCAGGACGCTACTAGAAAGACTGACTGCATGCGCCTATAACTCCTTGGACGCACCCTTAAGATTTTGTGCCAGCGTCTGTGATTGCTCGGACGCTACCAGGAAAACAATGTGCATGTGTCTATGCTCAATCTAGCCCAAATCCACTCCAAAACCCCTTAGCCGCAACCTTGAGCCTCTGTGCCTGCATCTATGGCTCTCTGGATGCTACCAGGACACTTTGTGCTAGCGTCTAGGGATGAGCATAGCCCAATTTGCCTCTAAATCCCTAGCCGCACCCTTGAGCCTTTGTGCCTGCGATTGTGGCACTATGGATGCAGGCACGAGCCTCTATGCCTACGGCCTAGGATTTGTGGTATCATGGTATGATCACATTGGGACACATCCATATCACTACTTACACTGAGTATTGTGAACGACGGTAATGATGATGGCGCCCAAATATTGCCCCAATGCAGACATGCAAGAAGAAATGGTTATGGTCGTGCTGCGTATCGTGCTCGGGAAATGGCCGTAAAAGAAATCCATTGTACTGATCATGTGGAACGCTTCTCTGAGACCGACGATGCAAAACTAGGGAAGAAGCCACATCGCAGAGATGGGGAAGATGGCTGATGGTTGGCCTGCCAGGCCGTGGTTTAGGGCACTGTTCCTTCTCTTCACTTCGACTAAACCGGCCATGAGCATAGATAATGTTGAAATGGCGAATCCGATCCCCATTCTCTGAAGCATGGTGATCCCCTTGTTATCTCTTGCTATGCGTCGGGCGGTGGGCACTACTACCCTGTCGTAAAATGACAGCCATGTGATGACAGTCTGTACGGAGAAGACGGATTTCACCCGAAGGCTGCTGGAGAGATTTGAGAGGAAAGACCTGGAGTTGCATTTCAGGGAGTTAACCCACCTGAGGCAGACTAGCAGCACAGAGGTTTACATCACAGAGTTCTAGAGACTGTCAGTGCTCATGATAGACATCTCAGAGGCCTGCCTGATTAAGCTATTTGTGGAGGGGCTCGCTGAACCTTTGCATGGTTGGGTGAGGGCTTACAAACCCACATCACATCCGGATGCTATCTCCAGGACCTGGGATACGATTGATGCAGTGCCCAAGACCTGGGCTTTCGCTCCCACTAGACCCACGACCCCACAAGAGAACCGAGACACTAGGCCACCACAAAGGGATGAAGGACGTGTCCAGTTGGATGATGAAACTTGGAGGGGCCTTAGGAGGAGGAGGTTGTGCTTTACGTGCCAGGACCCTTGGGCACCCAGGCACAAGTGCACCAAGGGCAAGGCCCATTTCATTGAGGTGTTTTCAGACAGTTAGCCAGATGAGGAGGCGGAGATAGCAGATGGGCCGGGAGATGAGGGAGGACTGACATCAGGAAGGCCACCACCACCTAGAGGAGGACTGTTTTCCCCAGTCGAGGGAGTCCTTGCTTCACTTTGAGGAGTGCCAAAGTACTTAACACTTAGGATGAGGGGGACAATAGAGGGGCACTGAGTGTCAGTCCTAGTAAACAATGGGGCCACCCACAACTTTATTGATGCTCAGATGGTGGAGCGTAGGGGCATCCAGACAGAGACATTTGAGGGGTTCTTCGTATTGGTGCTAGGAGACCGGACCATGCAGTGCACAATGTATATTCCTGGGCTGACTGTGAGGATGGGGAACTACTCGCTCAGTGATCACTTTTTTGTAGTTGATGTCCCAGACACCAACGTGGTGTTGGGTGTCCAGTGGTTGTACGCATTAGGGAGGGTCACCACTAACTGGAAGAAGCTGGAGATGGAGTTTATGGGGACATATGGGAAGCTAGTATCATTGAAGGGAATGCACTCATATCCACCTCGGACAGTTTCAGCTCACCGGATGGAGGCAGATCTACAGCATGGAGATGTGGAGTGGGCAGTTGAGTTGAGGATCTCAGAGACAGTGGCTCAGGCATAGTCTATGCATCCAGACATACTACCCTTGTTGGAGAGGCACTAGGGGGTTTTTGGGGAGATCCCACCAGTAGACCACCAGACCGTGGATTTGAGCACACTATTGAGTTGGAGGATAGAGTGAACGTAGTCATCACCACTCCGTATAAGAACCCAAAGGCCTATAGGGACGAGATAGAGAGGGACATCCAGGAGTTGCTAAGGTTGGGTCACATCAAGCCTAGCGCGAGTCCCTTCAATTCTTCCGTGGTGCTGAGGAAGAATAATAGGACACTACGCATGTGTATTGACTATCGAGCCCTCAATAAGAAGACACTGAAGAACATATACCCCATCCCACGCATTGACGAGTTGATGGATGAGCTTAGGGTAGCAAAATACTTCTCTAAGGTAGATCCGTGTTCGGAATATCATCAAATCCGGGTGAGGGAGCAGGGCATCCCTAAGACTACCTTTCGCTGCCACTACAGACATTTTGAGTTCTTGGTGATGCCCTGCTAACGAATGCTACGGCTACATTCAAGTCATGCATGAACCACGTGTTTCGTGGGCAGTTGAGGTGCTTTGTCTTTGTCTTCTTTGACGACATACTCATTTATAGACAGACTTGGAAGGAGCACCTTCAACATTTGGAGGTAGTGCTTCGCATACTTGAGGAGCAGCAGTTGTATGCAAAGATGTCCAAATGTGAATTTGGAAAATCAGAGATGTTGTACCTTAGGCATGTGACTAGGGAGGACAAAGTGAAGGTACACCAGGAGAAGATCAAAGCCATATTGGATTGGCACACCCAGGAACGTGACAGAGTTGAGGGGGTTCCTAGGCATTTGCACATACTATAGGAGATTTGTGAGAGGGTTCTCACAGCTTGCAACACCTCTCACTGATTTGACGAAGAGGTGAGCTTTTGAGTGGACACAGGTGGCATAGGAGGCCTCTGAGCACCTCAAGAGGGTTATGAGCATCTGCTCTGTTTTAACTTTGTCAAACTTCACACAACCCTTCGTGGTGGAGTGTGATGCTTTTGGTGAGGTAGTTGGGGCCGTTTTGATACAGGGAGGCCATCCCATCGCATTCGAGAGTAGGAAGCTGCTACCTCATGAGCAGTTGTAATCAATGTATGATAAGGAGATGTTGGTCATGATGCATGCATTGGCCAAATTCAAGCAATATTTGGTGGGCAGCCAATTCAAGGTGAAGACTGATCACAACAGTCTTTGGTTTTTCTTAAAGCAATAGTCATTGGAGGAGAGACAATAGAAATGGGGTGAGTAAGCTCCAGGCTTACGATTTTGAGATCGAGTATGTGAAGGGCAAGCATAACGTGGTGGCATATGTCCTTTCTAGGAGGCTCGCAGTACTATCCTTGATGGACGTTACGCTTGACTGGAAGGCTCAACTCTTGGTTGAGTACTCCAAAGACAGACAGGCTTGCGAGATTTTGGACGGCACATACAGGGATGACAAATTATGGGTGATGGATGATGTGATCTACTACAAAGACATGATCTATTTGGTGCCAGGATCAAAGCTTAAGGAGAGGATTATGCAGGCAGCCCATGATTGCCCCCTAGCAGGACACCCAAGCTTACTCAAGACATATCGTGCTATTAGAGAGAGGTTCTCTTGGTGGGGACTCAAGGGAGATATGTTGAGGCACATGCAAGAGTGCGTTGACTGTTAGAGGAACAAGGTGGAGTTGTCACATCCCGCCGGTTTATTACAGTCGCTTCCCATTCCAGAGAGGAAGTGGGAGAGTGTATCCATGGATTTTATCATGGGGCTTCTAGTTGCGCAAGGGAGAGATTGCATTTATGTAGTGGTCGACAGATTGACCAAGTTTTCCCATTTATTCACCATCTCATCGAAATCTTCAGCCTCCCGGTGGTCGAGTTATTCTTTCGAGAAGTCTTCCGATTACATGGTCTTCCCAAAACCATTGTTAGTGACAAGGATAGCAGGTTAATGGGGGCTTTTTGGCAGGAGTTGTTTTGGTTGGTGGGGACAAAGCTTACACCCAGCACTAGCTATCACCCCCAAACAGATAGGCAGAGTGAGATCGTGAACAAGTGGTTGGAGGGGTAGCTACACAACTATGTGACAGGTCAGCAGAGAGTGTGGGTCAAGTGGCTTCATCTAGGGGAGTTTTGATACAACACCACTTATCACATGTCAATCGATATGTCTCCTTTCCGAGCACTCTATAGATACAATGCACTCTCTTTTTCTGACATGATGTTTGGAGATAATAGGGCCCCAGGGGCAAAGGATTGGTTTCAAGAGAGCCAGGAGATTCTCTGCACTCTCAAGAACAACTTGCAGGTGGCTCAAAATCAACAAAATATGTATGCAGATAAGCATAGGGTGGAGAGACAGTTCTATGTAGGTGACATGGTCTACCTACGCTTATAGCCATATAGACGGTCTTCACTTAAGAAAAAGGGGGCAGAAAAACTTCGACCCCGGTTTTATGGGCCTTACAAGGTGGTCAAGAGGGTTGGATAGGTGGCTTATGAGTTGGAGCTGCCTTCAGAGAGCCGGATCCACAATGTGTTTCATGTCTCATGCCTGAAAAAGGCGTTGGGGCAGCAAGTCATAGCAACAATTGAGTTGCCTCCATTGGATGATGAGGGGCATTTGGTTTTGACACTAAAGTTCATATTGGAGACCCAGGAGGGGAGGTTGAGAAACAGAGTGATCAGGGAGCATTTGTTTTTGACACTAGAGTTCATATTAGAGACCCGGGAGGGGAGGTTGAGAAACAGAGTGATCAGGGAGCATTTGGTCAAGTGGAAGGATTTTCCAGAGGAGGATGCTACGTGGGAGAGTGAATAGATTTTGTAGCATATGCCTTTGTAGTTGCTTGGGGACAGGCAACATCTGGGAGGGGAGGACTGTAATGTCTCTTCCTAATTATTTTCCTAAGGTAAGACGAACAATCTTGTCAAATTTGTCATTTTGGGTCCAAGGCAAATTTTGGTGAAGGAAACTTAAGGAAAAGTGGGTCGATGAAAATTTTAGTAGAATGTGGGGGGCACTCACCCACAAATAGTACGCACCACATGGAAAGTAATTCGATTTTCCTAAGTGAGGTCGAAATTAGAGATTGGGCACACATGAGACTCAAGGCTACCAAGCATAAATAGGAGAAGAGAAGCATCATTTGGGGCATTTTGACAATTTGAAATTCATTGTTGCTTTAACTGTTCAGCTGAGCCACAACGTATTGCTTGGCACAAGAGCTTCCTGTTACCACCCAAACCAGCAGCGGACCTAAAGGGGTTCCCAAGAGAGAAATTGTTAGGTTAAGGGCAACGATGGAGGCTTAGCCCACTATCACCACAACTAAGTCTCCTTACTCTTTACGGACTTTCACCGATGGGAGGAGTCCCGATAGTGTAGGAATCACTTGTAAAGTATATGTCAATGGATAGGTGGAAAGTGACCCTGGAAACCATTTCCCTAGGATGTAGTGAAGAATGGAACTTGCTTTCTCTTCAAGCAAGGGACTTGGTCCTCTAGGGGTAAGGGATGAGGATTGGAGGGTTGAGGGAGAAGGAATAGGCTTATAGACAAGGTTCTCAATCCCTATAATCCTTAGAAAACTTGGATTCCCAAATGGTTCTTGACAAATAATCTTTATTGAAAATTGGGACCACACGGGGCCAAGTGGACCCAGCCCAATTTCGGGGATGGAATGCAATAACCAAGGATGTTCCTATCTTGGAAAAGGTGAAGGGAAAGGACCAAACAAGAATATTTACTTCAAAAGATTGAATTGATTCTGTTGAGGTCTAACCTTGGGGATGCCTAGGCAAAATTGGATCCTAGAGCTAGGATTTGAGATTCTTGGGGATTCCACAGTTAGAATTGCCTCAAATTTGGAGGAGAGGGAAGGTACCCACCCGTGCAGTAGCCTATAGGAGATCAAAATTTTTCCTTGGGTCAATTCTCAGGAAATTGATGCCCTAGGTGACCTTTGAGGGCTAGACCTGGGAAAAAGTGGGAAAAGGTGAAAAAGGTGAAGGGGATGACCACCTTTTTAAGGGATCAGTGCCTAATCCACTTGGGGATATGGAGTCAATGATGGTGATGAGTAAGAACTTGGTTTCTTGATCAAGGAGGCCAGAAAGTCAGCTTCATCCAATGTTGAGAGAAAGAAAAGAAAAGTGACCTTCAAGCATTTATACTTCAAAGAAAATGATGCAAGATTATCAAGATAAATAATCTCTAGGACAAACCATTCATATAACATTGGCCCATACATTAAATTAGCTAAAACATGTCTAATTCCACATTTCAATCATGCAACAACTAGCCCTAATTTTAGCAGTATGCAACAAGAAGAATAACAACGTTAAAATTTACTTACAACGTTATAGAGTATATCCAACGAGCATTTCGTTTGCAAGAAAAATAGCCCAAATCCATACATCAAAATTCATCCATCTCCAAAAATGTCCACCAAGGGAAAATTTGTGAAGTTCTTTATGATTAGAGAGATCCCAAGTCAAGTGATGATACAAATGAATGTATATAACATGAATATATAGCCTCCTAAGGAGTTCGAATTAGCCTATGGGCCTACTTTAGCCCCTAATGATAAAATAATGTGCAAATAAAACCCCTATTGGTGACAAGTCCACCAAACTAGCTCACAAATGGAAAAATAAGCCTCATAGGGGGGCAAATAATAATATAACATGTCGTGGGGCCGTCCAAAGGCTTAATAATGTCCTAAAGTGCCATAATGAGGAATAAATTCCTTGGAATGTGATGGACAAGGGGGTCGCCCCTTATTCTCCAAGTAGTAGACCTGTGGTGCTCCCAGTGGGTGTGAGGGCACATAAATGACCCCATGGGTCTCCATATGAATCAGAGATGCTTGTAGATCCTTTGCAAGGGGTCGAGTGATGGAATGAATGCTTCCATGACACTGTATGAGTCCCGAGACACTTGCCAACAATGTGGGGCTCCTATGGGGCCTACTGGGCATAATGTACCAAGCACATCACCATCATCCCAAAAGTGGATTGCTAGTAGTCTCTGAACATCGATGAGGATCCGTGGAGTGTTGTCTGTTGCTGTGAAGGCTCACGACTCTCTATGCACACCCTATATGTGTCAATGTAGCCCTCTGGGGGTGAGGATCCTGTATAGGGAGACCAAACCCAAATGGAAACCACCTGTGATCCTGCATAAGATCCAATGTGTCCCCTAGGCTTCCAGTACGACCAGTCATTAAAATAATCGTGTAAAAGATTTTACAAAGCATGGATAACAAAGTGGGCACTTCATAATGGCATGCCCTTCCATAGTGGGCTTTGGCATGTGCTAATGTCTCCAAGCTCCAAAGGGGGTTAACTAAGTACCTTATTAGATGGTTTCAGCCCTTAAAGGGGATAGTATGTCCCAGGTACATCCCTTTAATGGGGGTGGCAAGGGATAAATGAGTGGAATGGAATAGGGAATGAGTGGGGCAATCCTGGGCCACATATCGGGGCAAGGGGTATCCAAATAAGGGGGAGCCCACGCCAAGGTATATAATGTGTAGGAGGGAGCAATCGTGGTACATGAGGTGTCCCAGTCTTGATTTTTCCACCCTTCTTTATATGTCTTTTGCCTTTTATGAAGTTTATTTAATTAACTGATCGGGGCTCAAGGGTAAGAGCATGATGTGTCAGATATAGCAGTGATTACCCCTTTTAAGATAGGGAGGTTTATTGCCCTCCAGGGGGTTGGGACAATCATGGGTTCATGTATGACAAAGGAGGCTCATCTAGGGCCTATGGAACGAGGGTGATGGCCACGAGGAAGGGGTAGGGCTCATGCATTGGCTTTTGCCCACGTGCTAATTATTTTTGTCCCAACCATCTTTTGCATTTTGAGGTACAATTTCCTGTTAAATGTGGCCAATTATGCTTTTTCTTTTTCTTTTAGCTGCTTCAACCTTCGGGGCATCATTCCAAGCCTGACCCAAGGTGGGCGCAAGGGGATGTGGGGGCTAGCCCTATGTGGGCCCAGAATGGAAATGTGGACCCAGGTGGGAGAAATGATGAATGGGGGTATAGTGAGTGGAAAGGGAATAATATATGCGGATAAAGGAGGAGGACCACGCACCCAAAGTCGAGGTTTCCCAAGTAGTACCACCCTAGAACCAAATGATCAATCAAGGAGATCCCATGGGACTAAGATCCAAGGGTAACATCCAAAAGAGATCCAGGGGACAAGAGCACAAACTAAGCCCACTCTTTCTGCCAAATCCCCCCATCAAAACATACCTAGAGGTATCCATGATAAGTAAACCTAATACTCAATTACCAAATGACAAGACATACCTTTATATTTGGGAGACCCATCTTCAAACCTACGATCAATATAGATGGGTGAGGGACCACATGGTTGGTTCAGGTGGTAGAGAAATGGGAGAAAGTAGAAGGCTGCAAGGGGCTACTAGCGGCTGGCTGAGGTCCATCACAAAGAAAAATTTATCCTACGGATATCACCCATGAAGTGGTGGGTAACATCTGGCTCCAACTGGGACGTGATCTTTCGAAGAAGTGGGAAAGACTACTCAAACGAGAGGTCACGAAACTTGAGCAATCTCTTGGTCATCGTAGACCTGTTATCTGCACATGTCTGTAATGTTCCTTTTTTGGTATTCCTTATGACATGGTTAGGATGGACTATCAGAGTTGGGGGCAGATAGGTCACAAGTGTAGGTTGACATCATCGGTAGGCCCTGGGGGCTTTTGGAGGGGTTTTGAGGAGTTCTCATGAGGTCCAAAGGAATTCACTTGGTATATTCCACCATCCACACTATTTAACTTTCGTTTCGTTGCATTCCGACAACTTTCAAAAAATTGAGTTATTAATGGGCCTAACTCAATCAATTACGCCTAAGGTGGAATTTTGGGAGGAATTCTTGGCAGAACACCTTACTGTAATAGCTCGTTGGAACCGTAACGAGAATATCTACAGGATGGGATGGCTAGGAGTGATTTTCAGTGACCTGAGGAGGCATGGTGGCCAATTGACCATTTTCCAAATTAAAAGGAATATTTTAATTAAGGGAAATATGCTCAATGATTAAATAACCAACAATTGAGGAGGCAAAACCAACAAGTCTTAGAGAGGATGCAACAAATGATGGGGACATTGAGTCATACCCAGCAGAGAAGCCATGTGCATGCGCACGCGCTCCAGCAGAACAATACCCATGGCCAGCCTAGCCAACTTACCATGCCTCATTTTCTAGATGAACCGAAGAAGGGGAGGGAACCCGACTCCTTTGTAGATTTGAGGAGGTCCTTCGTGGATAGGATTGATGAGTATGAGGCATCATATCCTAGGATCAGGATTCAGGAGGGCTATCTTGTTCGAGGAGCATAGAGGAGGATCATTAAAGGATGGAGCTAGGAGGCATTACTCTTGGTGGAGATTGGGCCTCAAATGTCAAGAGCTTGAGGAGGATATTGAGCAGAAGTTTGAGGGCACACAGGAGTGCGAGGAACAGGTAGACATACCCAGTGTGATGCAGGTGTCACCCTTGTTGGAGATCCCTTTGATAGTTTCGACTGGTACCTTGGTGGAGACAATTGCCCGTAGGGCCATCCGTTGAGGATGTACTAATTGATGAGGCACTCAAAATTGTGATAGAGTTTCCAGATGATGACCACCTACAGCAGGTTGATGAGGGTCCAGGAGACAAAGAGGTATCCAAAGTTGTGACTAAGTTTATAGATGATAGTCGCCCACGACAATTTCGACAATTCTAGGCCGACCTTCTAGCATTGAAAAGGAAGGCCATTACAGTCCGAGAGACCATTCTATAGTAGAATGAGGAGCTAGATGGAATGAGATTGGTTTGTGCCGAGTCGATGGCCAAACTAACTCGCGTTGGGGAGCGATTGGATTCCCTAGCAACACAGCTAGAGGAGTACACCTTGGAGTGTCAGAGCAGCCCTCTTCGAGCATATATAGATGGGGCTTGTAGCAACGATAGGTTATCTATGCACATTGGCAAGAGAGAGGCAGAGTTACCTAGTCATATTATATGTGCTAACCATACTAGCGAGACGAAGCAACATGAGCTGCATACGGTGCATCATTCATAGAATGGAGGGTTTGTTTTATGTACAGGTGTTTGTGCATTTGATACTTCCCCTAGGGTTGGATGGCGAGAGATTCTGAGTTGGTACTCGGTGGAGTGGGCTAGCCTTGTAGAGATGATCGTAGTCCGAAGGGAAGCTCAGTAGGAGCTCTCAGATATTGGAGATGTTGGAGGACCAGGTTGGCATTGGGATCCAAGTGGGACTTCGTATCATATATTTGGGATGCAGGAGGGCTATGGCTCTGGTGGGATAGTGAACTAAGTGACTGAGTGCACTCATTCCTTGGGGGAGTTCCAGTCGGCACTCGTAGTCAGGGGGTTCGTGAGCCAAACCCATGGATTGTTTGGACATGTTGGATGCACATGGAGTCACATGGAGAGTGGCATACTCTTGCATGGGTTGCCCAGAGGATGTGGCATCAACAGGCCACCAAACTGCAAGTTGTATGGAGAGAGTGCTCTCTCGTGGGCACATTGGACATAGGTGCCATGGAGGCTAGGTATAGTAGTGTCATTCCCATTAGCATGTGAGGAGATAGACCATTTAGGTCTACCAGGGCAGATGAGGATTAGCCCACATCATGGTGGGGTCACTAGTAGAGTCGTGGATGTATTGACGCATGTGGGATGGCCGGTGATGCAATGTAGTGCAGCAAATGGCGTAGGTGTTCAGTGGTGCACAGAGTCATGCCACAGAGTTCAGTGTTCTGGAGAGGAACACAGAAGTGTATGGTGGAGTGTCGAGTCGTGCAGACGTGCACTGTGGAGTAGGATGAGTGACTCACACCACCTTGAGGTTCTGCATGGAGTGACAACTACATCATCACAAAAGGGGTACTAACTGATACAGGATGGTGTGGTAGCTAGTGGTGGTGTCCAACAGTGCACAGAGGGGTGCAATTGGGTGCAGGTGTGTGTCAAGGGGCACAATGATAAACATTTGTATGTAGGGGAGCGCAGGGATGCTTGGCTGCAGTCAGTGATGCGTGACACCAACCATTGGGGTTTTGGGGCGTCATCTCCAAGGAGACCGTCTAATAGAGGTGATGGGCATGATGGTGGATGTAATGCACCTCGAATCGCCGAGGATGCCTCTGGGGAGCATGAGCAGTCATGTGGAATCGTTGACAGTAGGTTGGATTTATATTCCCATGTGTATGGGGAGTTGTAAGGGGACCCTATGGGAGACATTCAAGATGATGAGCCAACGTGAGCAGCATATAGTGGAGCATGAGTAAGCTGAGGAGGATGATATGCACAGTATGCATGTTGAGCCTTTTGTGGAGGGCTAGTCGGAGGATCACATTGAGCTCGTGATGGAAGAGGATAAGCGTCCACCCTTGGGGTCAGCCATTGATGAGGAGCAGATAGATGGACAAACAACTAGCAGGGTGGCAGTATTTATAGACATTTGTCCTCAGGAGGTGTTGGAGTTTGGCAGGGCAGTTTTGCAAAGAATTGGTGGGCTAGAGGAGCGTGGAGTTTGCTATCAGGCGAGGGAGACAGCAGTGCATCGATCTTTGGGTCTACCCATTGATGAGGTGCAAGCATATGTAGTTGCGGCCAGCAAAGCTGCAGCATTTTCAGGCAACAACCCTCTCCAGGAGTACATAGACGGGCCTTGCAGCACAACTTGCCCACCTGGGTCCATTATAGGGAGAGAGGCAGGATTTCTTGGACATATTTTGTTGGTTGATCGGGCAGAGCATTAGGAGTTGAGCATGGGCCAGTATCAACCTAGTAGACATAATCCTTGCACAGGTGTCCATACATTAAATTGGCGGGAGATCATGAGTTGGTATCCTATTGATGGCACAATCTTCTTAGTCAAGAGCACAATGGAATGGGAACCGTTAGACATGACGGGTTCTCCAGGTTTCAGTCAGCAATGGGATACAAATCAGTAGCTTTTCAACATTCCGTCCCAACATCAAGAGAGCAGGATTAGCATTGGATTGAGTCAGGGGTTGGACTGGAGAGAGGTGATGAGTTGGTACGCAGTCAATGGACCAACATTCTCAGCCAGAGTTATAGCGTAGCAGGAGCCATGGAGCACTGATGTTTTTTCTTTGTGGCATTGGGATCCAGGAGGATTTTTTGATGACGTGCTCGGTCAAAGATTAGTCTGGGATCCAGGCATTGAGGGGTGTGTTCCTCGTGGGTTGACACAGAGGCATAACATCACCCAACGGTTTGTATGGGATCCAGACATTAGGTCTCAGTTGCATCAGGCCAATAGACTGGTCTACATATTTGGATTGCTTGACGGTAAGAAATCTTGGGGCGGAGGATTTGTAATGTTCTGTTTTCTGGTATTCCTTATGACATGGTAAGGATGGACTATCAGAGTTGGCGGTAAACAGGTCGCAGGTGCAGGTTGGTGTCATCGGCGAGCCCTGGGGGCTTTTGGAGGGGTTTTGAGGAGTTCTTATGAGGTCTGATGGAATTTGCTTGGTATATTCCACCATTTGCACAGTTTGTCTTTTGTTCCGTTGCATTCCGACAACTTTCAGAAAATTGAGTTATTAATGGGCCTAACTCAATTAATTACGCCTAAGGTGGAATTTCGGGAGAAATTCTTGGCAGAACACCTTAGTGTAATAACTCGTTGGAACCGGAACGACAAGATCTACAGGATGGAATGGGTAGGAGTGATTTTCAATGACCTGAGGAGGCATGGTGGCCAATTGACCGTTTTCCACATTAAAAATAACATTTTAATTAAGGGAAATGTGCTCAATGATTAAAATAATAATAAAATAGGAGCTTCTAGAGGAGTCCATTAGATCTATAAAAAGAGGAGGAAGGGCCATTAGAGAACATCTTGGATTTGGTATTGTTTCTTGCATGATAGGTTGAGAACCCGATTCTCTACTCCATTGGTAGCCCCAGGAGGGAAACCCTTGGGTGATTCAGTGAGATTGGGCAAGTACCCATCTCCCCTTGGTGGATTCATCCAGAATACACAGGAGAACTCAAAAATGTAGTTCAGTTCAGTTACAAGGGCTAACATAGCAGTGCAACAGATTATCTTGGAGGCCAACTTTCATCTCAATTATTTTGGTTAGAAGGGCCTACGTAGTCATTGGAGGAGGCTCATTTACGGGAGCTGCATTGGTGGGATTTTGAACTTGGAGTGATGGGAGATTGATAGGAGAGCCATTTGGGGAGGTTGGCTGGGATTTTGGTGAGTAGTGATTGACAGTAGCAGTTGTAGTGCCAAAAAACGAAATTGGAAGAGGACCAAGCTACAAAAGGTCAAATTTTGAAGTTTGGAATTAGAGGAAACCCTTTTTGGGTTTTTCTAGGTTTTGGGCAAGGATCACCTTCCCAAATTCCTATAATATTCCGAGTAATTTTCAATGGGTAAATCAGAGGCCAAAGTCAGGCACTAGTGTAGTCTTGGAGCAACAACGCAGTTTTCTGGAGGAGCTTGCTATTGGAGCGGTTGGATTTGCTTGTACTCATCGCCTGGTGCTTGTAGTTCGTCTTGTGCAATCCCAAGTGTATTTTCTCCAACTATTTTGTACCACAGCATTATCGTATAAAAAAATTTGGCCAGTTTGTGGCGTTGGTGCACATTTTTCTGGTTCATGTGTTAATTTCTGAAAATTTATGTCTTGTTGTAATTGCATGTTTTATCTTATCATTGTTACTTTTCCATTAGGAATATTACAATGTCAAAAATCAAAGCCACAGGGCAGCATGTTTTTCACGGTGTCTTATGATCACCCATGCTTAATGTTAGCCCATAAACCATCAAGTAATAAAATATGCAATTTTTAAATCTAAATGCAACTAATTTATCATGAGAAATATCATATGTGGTTAGTTCTAATGCAAAAATCATCATGCAATGCATCCTATCCTAACATGCATATAATACATCGTCAAGTATCAAGGAAAGGAGTGATGCGACTTATTTTGACCGGCTAAGGCCAAAGTTCATCGTTAAGTTTGCCAATGTAGTAATAGTCATCTCCAACTTTCCCATGAATCTTGACAGGAACCAATTCTTTGTCCACTAAGACCAAGTCCCCTATTGTGAAAATTTTTGAATGTTACTTATGCAGAAATTTATTGTTAGATCTGGTTATGCTTCTCCTACTTAATTAAGTTATTAAGCTGAAAATTCAGATTAATATTGAAGCAAACACATAACAGACTTTCACTGAATTAGATCTAGAAAAAGTACATGCACACAGACAAAGTGACACAAGGATTTTCGAGACAATAGTCCCCGGAAAAACCCAATGCGGGAAAACCGGTCTTCTGGCTGCTGGAGGGTTTTATTATTAAGAGTATTTCTGTACGACAAATCTGGGTTCCAAATCTAGAAAACTCGACAGGGAAAATATAGATTTGCAGCCAACCTGTTGTTCTGGAGTCAAAATATTCACTGATCCACACCATCAAACGAGATTTACAAGACTCAACCAGATCTTAGCCCTAGAAACCCCAGCGTTGCCCTTGAAGCCTGTGCATCAGCCTCTACAGCCTCTGCGTCCCTTTGCGCTAGCTTGGAGAGGGCTGCATAACCCCAGACTGGGTGACGCAGACCCTACGCTGCCCCTGAGGGTCTCTGCGTAACCCCTGAGGGTCTCCTACTACCCAACGCTGCCCCGGGAGAGACTGTGTAGTACTCGCGTAGTTTTAGCTGCCCCTGCGTTGTTCAGCTACTGCCCTTGCTTCTCTTCGTTGCCTCTGGAAGCTACTCTCTGCCTCTTGCTAATTCTAGGCACTGGGATCAGATCATCCTCTTTGCGTCCCCTCTCTACAGCTAAAACACTTCTGGAAATTCTTAGCAAACCACGCCCTAGAATTCCAGCTTAGCTTCAGTGCTCTACCTCTGTGTGTCTTTGCAAATGACCCCAAGCCTTTCCTTTATACTTTTCTCGCTGGGAAACCAACGACCATGATCAGATCTTGAATCAATGGCTAAGATTAAAAGAAAGCTTGATCTGTGTGACTAAAGACAATTTCATCACATGTTGAATTTAATTCACTTTAATCTTTTAATTTTCATAAGTTAGATTTAGGGTCCTTCATTAAAAATATTAATTAATTAAATATCTCCCAAACCAGATGAAATTTCCCAAATCCCTTTCTGGGTCTTGTAGATCAGGTGTACTCTAGTCCCTCCACAAATTTTGGGAGCTAGAGCACATCCGATTCTACCCCAATACACAAAATCTCAACACTTTTTCTTAGCACGGAGTGTACTCTAGCAATACATCACACTATGTATCACAAGATTTTGGGCACTGGTTTCTGTGTTGTTGATGCTTTGGCATGCTGCCCTTCATCACTGCATTGTTGCTGCCATTCTGTACTGCTTCCCATGACACTGTCACCGCCACTGCCACATCTATATTGCAACTCCCTCTCAATCTGATGCATCTGTGTTGCCCATAGCACTGCCACTGCTAACTACTGAACTGCAACTTCAGTTGCTGAGAGAAGCAACTGAAACTCCTGCCCAATCTTTGACAGACAAGTCAGTTGGGCTGCAACCTCATCACTGAAGCTCCATCGGCTGCTGATATGTGTTGTCATCTGGAGGATGAGGCACAACTACAGCTTTGCATTGAGTAAGCAGACTCCCTCTGCATTGTTGAAGTCACATCAGCTCCTTGTGCTGAAATCTCTCACGTTGTTGTTGCGCTGCATTGTCCTCTTGAAGCCTCCACGCTGCTGCAAATCTGCTCTACATAAGCAGCTCTGCTTTGCGTTGCTGAAGTCACATCAACCTCTGCGTTGTTGCTGCCACGTTGTTGTTGCATCTGCACTGCGCTGCTCCTTCCAGCCTTCAGATCTACCTCTGCTTCATCCGTGATCTTTGCACCCATTGCTCAACTTGTCCTGCTACACTCTTAAGTCTCCCGTAGCTTGGATGTGATACAAGAGATGAGCTACTCAAGAATCCCACCCCCATTCTATAGTTTCTCTACAGATCCATGTCGCCCTACTTTCGTGGTTCATGAGCGCTCATCGCTGCATCATCTTCTGACCCATTGTCTGCCACAACAACCTTGGAAGAAGAAGCCTCCTTATCTTGTTTCTTCTGAGGACAATTGCTGGCGAAATGTCCTAGTTTGCCACACTGGAAGCACTTGATCTTTGATAGATTCCTCTTCTTCTTTCCCTGTTGCCTCTTTGATGCCAAGGTTGCATCTTCTTCATCTTCATTCTTCACCTTACTCGATCCCGTGTTGTACTGCTTCTTGGTGAATCTACAGAGTTCTTCTTGACGCATGATTGCCCACAAGTTGTCCCAGTCGGGAAGGTCCGCTTTGGCCAAGATACTTCAGACAAAGGTTTCCCACTCACCTGTGACCGCATTGAGAGTAGTCTTGACCGTCACATCATCCTCCACCTTTGCACTCGTGGCAGTCAACTGGTCTTTGACCGACTGTAATCTGAAGAGAAAATGTTCCACGTTGCCCTTGGTCATCATGAATGACCGCATTTGATTCTCCAGAAGCATCTTCCTTTGGACGAACTTCCCGACTTCTGGAACTGAGAACGAATTTCTCTTCGGCAAATTAAACTGCCCTCTCTGAAGCTACTGCGTAGTCCTCCTCCGCGTTGCCTCATGGGTATAAATCGACCATCTTACTGTTGCCTCTCCGAATCTGGAAATCTTGCTCTGGATCAGTGTCTCTGCCTCTCACTCACTACTTCGATCTCTGGCTCTCCAGTAACTGACTACTGCTACTTTGGAAATCGATCTGCTAAGGGAATCGAACTACTCAAGCGTCTTCTCCATCAGCACATCGATCTTCTCTTATAATCCATTGTTGGAGCACCAACGACCAAGATTAAAACTTAATCAATGGCTAGGATCATCTCTAGATCGATTTGTGTGAGCTTCTAGAGAATTCTCATCTTTACTTCATTCATTCTTATTAATTAGTCATATTCCCTAAGTTTAGACTTAGGAAATATTTAAAAATTGGCTAATATTATAATTATAAGCCATTTTTAGGTGGAATCTCCATAAAAGATTTATGGATTTTGGAGATCTCATGTATTCTAGCCTCTCCACCAACTTTCGTGGCTAGAACACATCTGATGCTACAAAAACCAACATGTATAGCATCACCATCTAATGAAAAGATGAAAATTCCCATTTTAACGTCCTCATGGTTAATATCATGGCACCAATTTGCTCACACAAAGGTGGAAATTCCTAAGGTGAGTTTCAATACTAAGGCATTGTTACCTAGAAAACTAGGCAACTCTTCAATAGCCTCAATGGCTTCGTCTGGAATAAAATTGGATAGCCTGGAATGTTATTAAAATCACAAGGGGCAAACAAATCATTCATGATGTCATGCTCACTTGACCCTGAAAGAGCAAATGGATACCAGAGAGAGGCTCATGTCCGAGATTAGCAAGAAGTCTACGAAAAGTAGGCTTCAAGCATAAATCCTTCAGAAAATGAAATCAGTGGAGTTTCCACTTGAACAAGAATCTAACTCTAAAATCCAAAACGCAAAAACCAAAAGTTAGTTGTATTCCAGGTACAAAAGGACTTGTCACTAGCAATCGCGCCAAAAGAATATTGTTTCCTATCACACACACCTAAGTTAGTGAGAAAATCCCATAACCCTACAAGATGTGGTTGGTGGCAAAATTAAGAGATTGGGTTGTCACGTATTCCGAACTCTCTACGTTTAAGCTCTCTCCTAGGTAAGCTAAGGAGTTGGTCCCTAAATGGAAACTAAGTTAAAAAGGGAGGATGTAAGTTTTCTAGGAGATGTCAAATTTGGATTACTTGAGATTATGAGCAAATATAATGAGCAATATGAAATGGAATATATAAGCATCAACACATGAATCAAATATTAGCATACATAAAACTAGTGCCTTCAATATTGCTTAAAAATTAATAATACTTGCTCAAGAAAAATGAAGTGTTTCAAATTGAAACACAAATAACCTTGTCAATCAAACAAAAGATGTTAGCAAGATATGATATCACATGCAAGATATAAAATCTGCTTTCAAGAAATGTTTTCAAAATATATAATTAATCACAAATCCAAAGCATGTAAGGAAGCAATATAGAATGATTTACAGAAGGAAACAAGTTAAAACTCTACTTGCAAAAATGAACAAGATGATACTTGCCTAAATATGATAATCAATTCAAAACATTTTCATCAATGACGAGTACATGAATAATTTGCAATTAAAATAGTAAAATGTATTAGCATGAAATGCACTTAAAATAAGATGAAATGCAATTATCTTGGTTAATTTTAATCTAAATGCCTAGTCTCGGTAAAAACTTTCTTTCGACTATTTTGAAACAATTCTCTTATGTGAGCTGTGGAATGGGTCCAAGGAAAGATAGCCAAGACTATATTAACGATACCTCCCTTGGATTACTCAACACACCTGATGCCTTTGGCACTGCAGAAACTGTGGCTCTGACGACCTCAAGGTCATTGTGTTAACCACATAAGAAGGTCTATGTCCCTCGAGTTGATGAAAGAAAGGCATCCCTAAGAGATGCCTTTCAACCAAGATTATGCTTGGAGGTAAATTTTCATTAGATATGAAAGCTATGTTAATATGCCTAAATGAAATGCAAGTAAGATTATTAGTGTCTGTAAAACGAAATGCCTCAAGTAAATGTAAATGAGATAACTTAAATAATTGCTCAAAATTGTACAAGATACAAGAACATAAGCTTCATAAGCACATAAGATTGTAAGTTGCATCAAAGTGAGTGCTTTAACAAATGACATATCAATGATCAACCAACTAAAGAAATGAAATGAGATGAAGCTTCAAAGTATGGTATGCTTGCCAAAACGAGCAAGTGAGCCTATAGTGAGGCAAACATGAAGCAAATTGTCAAATTAACTAAATCGAACTTTGCCACGTGAATTTAGATGTATGTAAGTTACTTTCTCTTGAAATCTTAATAGCGATACTTCCATAAATGAGAAAATACCCAAAGTAAAATTGCACCAATGACTTCAAAGTAAAAACTTAGTGTAATCCCAGATGCGTGTGACATATTCAAATCATGCGAGGACAGATCCTCCCATGCTCAGGCCGACGCCGCCCTACAATACCAACTCTAACATGATGCAGAAACTCAACTCGTCAATCATTCATAACGGTGCTCTACCACACCTGACTTCCTGCCATACTTCGTATCACATGCAATCACGCTTGGACCGTCCCTTGCCGCATCTGTGCTTGTGCCACATTCCCTCACCGCATCTGCACTCATGCCACAAGTCTTCAAAAGGCTATGTTGCTCCTCATTCAACCATCTCATTGATGTTCCAAATGGTCTCAAGAGCCAGCGTTGTTATTCTCCTCGCCATGACACCGTTGCTCCTGCTTCCCTCACGCATCGCCACTACCATTGCCCTCCCTGATGCACGCTCCCCCTGCTGCGTGCCCCCTGCTACAAGCCCCCTGTTGCGCGCCCTCCTGCTGTGTGCCCCTCCCTTTGAGATTATCCTTGTTGCATGCCCCTTTTGCGTGCCCCGCCCCCTATTACGCACCCCTCGGTCGTGCGCCTCCTTGTTGAAAGCCCCTCCTCCTATGCTTCTCCCTGTTGCACGTTATCTGCGGCAAGCTCTCCCACTGCGCGCCCCCCCACTACGCGCATTCAAGTTATGCATCTCCCTGCTCTTGGCCCAACATCCCTCTCTTTGCTCGATAGCCTCTCCATGGCCCCGCGACAACGTCAAAAGCCCATTAGGGGTAGCCATAGAGGTGCGTTCTCGGGGCACTATCACCGTGGCCAAGACCAATGTCTGGAATCCATTGAAGGCTCTTCTTCAGGTAGCCATGAAAGGGAGGCTACTCAAAGGCCTGACTGCACCCAGGAAGAGATTGTCTTAACTCTGGAGAAACCCAGGGGCAGAAGAGGCCCCATAAAATCTACCATATGCACTCTCAGATGCCCACTCCACGAAAAACCGAGCCACTCCTGGTTCACGAGCCAGCGGGAGGAGTAGACAGATGTTTGAATCATGGATTTAGAGGGAGTCTGGACCAGATTTTTAGATGCAGAGTACCCTGTTGCTCCTATCATCCACGCGAGCCTACAACTGAGGAGAAGGCCATTGCGTGTGAATATAGTTGCATCATCGAAGAGGAGGACCTCACAACAAAGGAAGATGAAGGAACACCATGACTATGTGGTTGCTTTGTTCTATTTTGTTTTTTGTAAACTCAAGACATACTATAGCTATTTTGTTTTTATATGTGTTAGGGAACATTTTTTCAAACATTATTGCATGACTCTATTAAGGGGATGGTTTCCTCCTAGGAGGCAACCCCATACTTGATTTATTTTGAAAACCACCAAGGCTGGGATTGGCTAAGCACCGCTTGCCATCTCAGCCCAATGCCTATGTAAAGTTTCCTTTATGATCTAATACAGTTTAACTTTAGCCTAACTTATAAAAAAAATAAAAAAATTAAACTTAGTGTAAAACAAAGAGGAATGTTAGCAAATATAATCTGCAAATATTCTACAAAATTAAGGCTAACGAATTGGAGAAAAACTCTAATTTCTGTCTAATTTTCAACATGCTCTTCAATAACAAAATAAAATCGATGAAGCACTTTTTAAAAAGATTTAAAAGATGAAATGTTTGCTTGTATACAAGCTATGTCCAAATGAATCCCTGTAAGAACACTTCTTTGTAAGATGAACTATAGAGATCCAAATAACAAATGTGAGTTTTTTTGAAGATGCTTCAAGAGTGGTTTGGTCTCCCAAAGGCTTCCCTTCATGCTTGATCCAACCAAAACAATTATTCTACAATACTCAAATCACACATTAGTCCATATAGATTTGGAGAAGCAAACAATAAATTGAAACTTATAGAAATATTATTGAAAATAAACTAGAACTTCCAACATCTAGAGCCTACTTCCAAAATCAAACGCTAGTACAAGATAGCTTTGCATTAGCAAGTCTACGAGAGTATATGAAAAATGAAATAACTCAAAGCATAAATAGAAGAGATTATAACAATAGCTCGCAATGCACCATGCTCCAAAGGAAGAACACCCATGAATGGACCCCCAAAGTCTTTTTATTGCAATTCTTGAAAAGTGTACAAAGTAGCAACGTTTCTACAAGCAGAATAGCTAGTAAACAATTGATTACGTAATGGAGGGACCATAGCTCTATGATATAGAAGTTTGGGAGCCAATCCCAAGTAAAATGGCGACAATCCCAAGACAAATGGATGACCATCCCAATGCTCCTTCATACAAATTCGAATTTCCTAAGTAGCATTTCGATTTCTCCCTTAGATGGCCACACAATCCTTGATGAGGGAGTACTCGTTGAGGTAGAGAGGACATGTGTATGTGAGATTGGAGTGGTAGGAGACCACTCTCCACTCATCTCTTGAGGAACTCCAAGTCAAAGCCCACCAATGGGTGAATCACCTCCTTAACTTGATTTTTCCTCCTAAAAACATTAGAAGAAATTTCAACCTAAAAGTGGCCTCCTAAGGAAAAATCAAGAAATTAATAAAAAATGCCATGTACACAATTTTTTAATTTTACTTTACTTTTATCTATGTTCCACAATAATTATTAGCATGAGATTTAATAAAAAAAATTAATATTTATTTCTAATCTTTTACTTTTATCAAAATCCCTCAATATATGGCACTTTTATTAAAATAATAGTATATATATATATATATATATATAATTTGTCAATCTATATTTATATCTTATATTTAACTCTCTCTATATATTTCACATTTAACCTTTTTTCGGTGTTTTTTTAATGACATTATCTACTGAAGTGTAATATTCCAAATGAAAAAATTTAGCGTTTTCTTGAAATTTTTATCTCAAACAATAATTCAGATAAATTTCCATTCATAATAGAAGATTGCCATGTAAAATATGACCAATAGAGTTCAGCAACACAACAATAACATGATAGGCAGAAAATGATCTCAACTTTCATTGTAATAAGAAACTTGGTTTTACATGTTGATACAACAAAATAGCTAAGATGGAAGTTGGCCTCAATAATTTGCTCTGATGTTGTGTTGGCCCTCCAAAACTGAACTGAAATGTCACTGTTGAGCTCTCCTATGAATTTTGGATGAATTCACCCAGGTGAGATGGGTACTCGCCCAATCTCGCTGAATCACCCAAGGGTTTATGTCTTGGGGCTACTAATGACGTAGAGAACCGAGTACTCAACCTCTTACACTAGAAGCAATATCAAATCCAAGATGTCCTCTAATGGCCTCCTCCTCTTTTTATAGATACGATGGACCCCTCTAGAAGCTCTTATTTTATTATTTTTTAATCATTGAGCACATTTCCCTTAATTAAAATATTCTTCTTAATGTGGGAAAATGGCAAATTGGCCACCATGCCTCTTGAGGTCACTCCCATCGAGTAGATCTTCTAATTCCAGTTCCAACGAGGTATTACACTAAGGTGTTCTACCAAGAATTCCTCTCGAAATGCCACCTTAGGTGTATTAATAACTCAGTTTTTCGAAAGTTGTCGGAATTCAACGGAACAAAAGGCAAACTGTGCGGATGATGGATCATACCAAGTGAATGCCATCAAACCTCATAAAAACTCCCTAGAACCCCCATGAAACATTTCCAAAAGCCCCTGGGCTCGCTAATGAAGTAAACCTGCACCCGTGACCTGTTTGCCTCCAACCCTGAAAGTCCATCCATACGGAACACCAGAAAAAGGAACATCACAAATTCTCCACCCCAAGATTGATTTCCCTCAAGCAATCCATATTTGCCAACAAATATGGCAGTCCTATGCAATTGAGAATCAATACCTGGATCCCATACAAACCACTGGGTGATACGATATCTTTGTGACATCCAACCAACAACGGATCCCTCAATGCCCGGATCCCAGACTAAACTCTAATTCGACCTGCCATCAACAGATCCTCCTAGATCCCTTTGCCACCAAGGACAAGCATCAAGGCTCCATAGCTCTTGTTATGCTATAGCTCTGACTATGAATGTTGCTCTATCAACGTCGTACCAACTCATCACCTCTCTCCAATCTTATCCTTGGCATAGACCAAGATCAGTCTCACCATGCTGATGTGATGAAATATTCATGAACTGTCGGTCCACATCCCATGCCCATGGAAATATGCAGTAACCCTCTCATCTAAGGGCTCCTATTGTACTTTGCCCCTGACTAAGAATGATACTCCATCAATAGGATACCGACTCATGATCTCCCTCCAATCTATCATGTGAAAATAATCGAATGCATGTACACCTATGTGTGGGACTGTTCTACTATGTTGTCACTGGTCCATGCTCAACTCGTGCCGCTTTGTCCGGTCCATCAACAAGATCTGTCTAAGGTAGTTCAACATCATGTTTGGTTAAAGAAACATCTGAAAAAATTCTAATTATTTTAATGTTTATAGGGCATGTTACATTGGTCTAAGGATCGATGAATTGTGGAGTTGAAGACATGCATTGTATAATCAATTTTTGGGGCTAAGCTTTTTAAAGACTAAATTCAAAATTGATCTTGTTTATGTGTTATGCGTCTGATGTGTTGTCATCATTTTAATTAGTTAATGGATGTATGTGGTATTCATTTTCTAAAATTGTCCGTATTCAACTCTAATTGAATATTGTGATATTATGTTAACATTTATGAAGATATGTTGCGGTGTATTTTTACTGTCATGCAAAGATTATGAATTGTTTGTTGTTTATGTTCTTATTTGATGATGAAATCTAAAAGCAAAGCAATTTTCATTGCACTTTTGGTTTAAGAGCTTCTTCAGAAACATTGTGTGGTTTCATTGTTCTTTGTTATATCAAGTCAAAATTATCAGGCATCAACAACAACTTGTATATTTTTTGTAGGTAATTGTAAGTATAAACATATGTCATATATTTTCCCTATTATTCAGTTTAATTTTATCATTTGCATTTTTTAGTTTAGTTATAGTTTAAGTCAATATAGGTAAGTGGGCGTTGGTTTCGTAGAGTATAAAGCCATTTAAACAGAAGATTCTGAGGGATGGCTTCCTAGGTTTAATCCAGGCAGTCTCATCACTGCTAAGAAGCACTTTAAATAATTTATGTTATCCTTGAAACTTGGAGCAATTTAACATGAACACCAATTCTTTGTTTTATATGTTGTATGTGTTGAGAGATCCTCTAAAAATGTTTGTCAAAATCTGTGAACATAGGTCTATGTATGATTTTTTGATGCTAGATTATTCTAGGTTTGTTGTTGGGTACTCATGTTCTTGTATTTACTCTTAGGAATCTAAATCAATAGGTCATTGATAAGAGCATGTATTATTCTATGTTTTCCTTTTGCTTTAGTCAAGTCTTGACAAAGCTACATTCCGACCTGATTGCAAGTTTTCATTAAGCATAACACATGCTGTTAGGCAAGCTCATTTTGACCAATCAACGAAAGACAAGCCAATCAATGTGGAGCCATTTCAAGAAATTATTATAATAAACCAACATATCATATCACCATTTCAAACTTGAAGTTTGATGGAGAAGGGGAGTCTTGGAATTTAGCTATCTAAAGCAATTCTAATGTTGCAGATTAAGATTTAAAAATTGTTTAAGAAAATGGAACATGTCAATTCATTACCCACACACTAGAAATATAACACATTACTGGCTAAATCAACTCATAGTTGGAAATAATTTATGCAAATTTGTGTCACGATTGAAGGCTATGAAAATTTAGTAGGTTTCCTAAAAGTAACAAAGCATCCACCCAATGTATCCTTGATTAGTTTTCATACCTTTTTTATGCCCCTAAGAAGACGAGTTTCCCTTAGGCCATCAAAAGAAATTAATGTTGTGCAAACTGTAGAGATGTCAAATATTAAAATGAATTCTGGTGAGTCAATTGAAGATTTCAACCAAAGATTACATTCTATTCTTAATGGAATATTGAAGACCAGGAAATGATATGTTAACTAAGGTTTATATTATTGCCCTTCACTGAAACGTGGCTTTTGCGACTATTCCTAAATGTTTTCAGCTCTTTTTGTAACACAAATTTTGTACTATGCATTGTCCCATGTTATCATTGAATACAACTTCTTATTAAAAGTTCCAAGAATGTCAAATTACAATTTGTGGTCTTGGTTTTATTCTTGAACTTTGAAATGTTTGAATTCATTGTTGAGTTTGAAAAAATGTTAAATTGTAGATGCTCTTGCTTAGCATAAATATGGTTAAAAAAACGAAGCATTCATTGGAAGTGATGTAAACATGTTGTTGGTTTCCTCTTCGAATTCATCTCAACAACATATTTATTGTGGGAATTTAGTATTTTTTTTTTCAAAAAATCATAATGCTGGAGTGTTTGAATAACTTTTTTGATGGTGGAAATTGATTCAACACTATCAAAAACTCCTCACCACTCAAAATTCTGACGTTTGACAGCTATAACGTAATTTTTCAAAATTTTCCCAGAATTTCTATTATTTTCCAAATAATTTGTAGGTTTTAAGGAAAACAAAATTTTAAAAAATGTGCCACTTCCCACGGAAAAAGCATTGTATTGGTGTAGAGGGTTAGAGTTAGCCTTAGCGGAAGGCTACAAATATTGTTTTGTGTTGCCGTGGAACCCAGGAGTAAAATCGGGGAGGACATAGTGGAGTTAGGGTTAGGGTTCAGCCTTAGCGGAAGGCTACAAATATTGTTTCGTGCAGCCATAGAGCCTGGAAGTGAAGGCGGGGAGGGCATGGTGTATTTCTACCTATGGTTTGGGTTATGGTTAAGCCTTAGCAGAAGGCTACAAATAGTGTTTCGTGCAGCCATGGATGGACCCTCCGAAGTGAAAGCGGGAAGGGCATGGCATAGTTTTGCCTAGGGTTAGGGATACAGTTAAGTGGAGGTCATGGTATATTTTTCCCTATGGTCAGGGTTATAGTTAACCCTTATCGGAAGGCTACAAATATTCTTTTGTGCAGCCATGGAGGCTGGTGGTGAAATCGGGAAGGGTATGGCATGGTTCTGCCTAGGATTAGGGATATAGTTAAGTCATAGCAGAAGGATGCAAATATTGTTTCGTGCAGCTATGGAACCTGAGAGTGAAGGTGTTCTCGTTTCGTGTGAAGGGTAGCGTGCAAGGCTTTTAGGCATTTTTGTTAATTGTTTCCGGTTGGCGGAACTCTGTTTATACTCCGGGAAATGATTCTGCTGCTGGTATTTGTCTTTGTTTTATTTCGGCGTTGTTTTGCCTTAATTTTTGCCTGTCCATATCCCACTGTGCTTTCGTATCTAGAGTGGCTTGAGGCGTTAATACTAAAATGGTCTCTACTGTAAATATTGTTAGTCTTCTTCTGCTTGTGGAAATCTTGTTATGATTTACTGTTTCTGGGCAGGTAATTTAGGGGTTATGAGGGTTTGAATTGTTTGTTAGAAGCAGGCCCAGTGTACAGCTCTGTGCATGTGCGTAGTTGCTGAAGGGGGCTCTGCAAAAGTAGTTTAGGGCGAATGGGCAGTCGAGTTTCAAAGTTCATTGATCCATCGACAATCATTTTCCCAATATTTATGCTACAAATATTGTTTGTGCAGGCATGGAGGCTGGTGGTGAAATCGGGAAGAGCATGGCATAATTTTTTCTAGGATTAGGGATATAGTGAAGTCTTAGCAGAAGGCTGCAAATATTGTTTCGTTCAGCCATGGAACCTGAGAGGGAAGGTGTTCTCGTTTCCTGTGAAGGGTAGCGTGCAAGGCTTTTAGGCATTTTTGTTATTTGTTTCCGGTTGGCGGAACTATGTTTATACTCCGAAATGGTTCTGCTGCTGGTATTTTTCTTTGCGTTATTTCGGCTGTGTTTTGCCTTCATGTTTGACTGTCCATATTCCATTGTGCTTTCGTATTTAGAGTGGCTTGAAGCGTTAATACTCAAATGCATTGCTAGTCTTCCATTGTTAGTCTTACTCTGTTTGAGGAAATCTTGTTATGCTTTAATGTTTCTGGGCAGGTAACTTAGGGTTTATGAGAATTTGAATTGTTTATTAGAAGCAGGCCCAGTGTACAGCTCTGTGCATGTGCGTAGTTGCTGAAGGGGGCTCTGCAAAAGTAGTTTAGGGCGAATGGGCAGTCTAGTTTTAAAGTTAATTGATCCATCGACAATCATTCTCCCAATATCTATGCGATATTATTCTCCCAGTATCTATGCGATATTCATGCAAGAAGCGCGGCTTTATATCGTATGTACTGAGTGTCATTTAATGGGTATTATGTGTATTTATTTTTATTTTATCTAAGCAGGTGATACAAAACTTGTGGTTCTGGTTACTTTTGAAAATTTAGATTACAATATATCTCCCGAAAGAATATTAAACATTCACATTCTCAAAATTAGAGTTATTGAAGAATTAATTCGCCGTTGTGGCTTCGTTAGACGAATTTTTTTTTGCACGTTATATTTGACACGCCCAGATCTGATCCTTCATTGAATTCTGGTGCTGAAGGTGTCTCACTTAGTATTGTTACTAGGTCTTCAGGTCTATGGCCGACTTACTTTCTGTCTCGCTATGTGTCTCACGTGGTATTGTTACTAGGTTTTCAGGTCTATGTCGACTTACTTTTTATCTCGCTCTGTATCGTATTTATTTCCATTATCACTGGAGGGGATAGTACTTGAGACACAGTGCCAACTGTATAACACAATTTGGACAGCAAAATGTTGCTATTATAGCAAATCTGTTTTGAAGGGAGAATTTACATGACGATGTCGACTTTTGCCTTCACATTCATGTATGGTGATTGTTTGGGTAGGTGAAGGGTACATGGATATAATGATCAACATATTCACAAGGGACTCGGTATCAATTTATGATCAACATGGATATAATGTGAAGAGAGATTTAACTTCATAGTATAGATGAGTAAATGGTTAGAGAATGAGTGGGGGTGAATAATGATCCACTAGTGTTCACAATAAATTAACTTATGAGAATTAAAGGGCTAAGAGCAATTATCTAGGATAAGTTTGGATCATGCTCGGATCATGTTCATGCCACTTGATGTCACTTGATGTTGGATCAATTGGTAGCTTGGCTCATCAATGGGTAGTGTGGTTAAGATGAAGTATTGGTAGCTTGGCTCATCAATTGATAGCTTGGTTGAGATGAATACTTCTGGAGATGAAGTATTCTTGATTAATTGATATCATGCAATAAGATTTAACTAAGGTTTAGAAAGTCTTAGCATGACTAAGATATAGGTTCACATTCAAGCTTTGATGGGCAACTTAAAGTAAAAACTAGAGTAGCATGACCAAGATAAAGGTTCACATTCAAGCTTTGATGGGCAGTTTCAACTATAAAGTTGAAAGATACTCTAGAGGTGAGGAGAAGGATTTCTAGTGCGTAATTCACAAGGTATTGATGAAAGTTGGAAGTGTTGGGGTTTGTAAACTTTAGAAGACTAGAAGTTGTAGATAATAAAGTCTTAGGGCTTGTGGATAACACCTTAGAGATGGGCCTAAATTAATGTTTCCACCAAAAAAAGCCTAAATTAATGTTTCCACTAAAAATTAAACCTTACCTCATGCAAGCAATACACTCATGATGATGCCAAGGATGATTTTTGCAAAAGATGGAAAGGGAGTTAACATATTCCCTATAATCCTCAAAAGATCACCATGTCATATCATTATTCCTTAATTATCATTACTTTTTTGATATGCCTTTTTGTCTTTATATTTTTTGATTGGTTATAATTATTTCTTCCATGACTTCTTAGTAAGGTTTCAAAGTACATATATCATGAAGGCTACCAAGAAAATGATTTGGGCAATGATCTTTTGCAAGAAGGCAAAGATGAAAAGGGAGTTAACAAATTCCCTACAATCCTCAAATGATAAGTACTTCATATCATTAATCTTGGATTATCATTATTTTTTTAGGTAAGCCTTTTTGTCTTTATATTTGTTGATTGGTTATAATTATCTCTTCCATGCCTTCTTAGCAAGGTTTCCAAGTACACATCATGAAGGCTACTGAGAAAATGATTTGGGCAATAGGACTCTTCAAGGGTGGAGCACAAATTTAGATAGTGAGGTTTTTGATCGAGAGGGACAAGTGGAACAAGACATTTAGAACCACACTAGACAATTAGAAGAGCTTTAGTTTAAAGGGAGTAGACAGTTAGGTGGGCAACTTTTGGAGGATAGATGTGTGTGGAAATTGTGCCAAAACTTAAGGGCAGTTAATGGTGACTTCCAAGTGGATCTACAAAATCTTGCATGTAGCAATTGGCAACATAGAGATACATAGAGATCAATGGAAAGAAGTTTCTCCTAGAAAGAGAGAACTATGGCAAGACGTTTGCACCAGTTGTCAAGAAGATTTGCTTCTGTGATAAAGGGCATAGTCAACATTACCATAGGGAGCCTTGCTTTAGTTGTCAAGAAGATTTGCTTTTGTGATAAAGGTCGTAGTCAAGATTACCATAGGGAGCCTTGCTTTAGTGTTATAGGTAGTTGATCCCTTTCTTACAAGGGATGGGAGAAGCTCATAAATGGTGCAAGAGGGAGCTCACTTTAGAGTTTGAAATGAAGGATCTAGGTTTCATGCATTATTTGTTGGGATTAGAAGTGTGGCAATGACTAGATGAGATTTTCCTTGGCCAAGGGAAGTATAAAGTTGAGATCCTACAGGGATTTAGGATGATGGATTGCAAGTACATAGCCACACCTACGGTTACTAATTTGAAATTTTTGAGTGATTCTTTTTTGGATTTGGTTGATCCCATGACAGACATATAATTGATCAAATCTTTGATGTACTTGATTAATACCAACTTAGATATATGCTTTGCAGTGAACACATTGAGTCAATACATTGTTGAGCCTAAACATGTATAGTTGGTAGCAACAAAGCATGTATTGTGAGGTACTTGCATGGTACGATTGGATATTTACTTGGATATGTTTAAGATGATGAAATAAAGGTGCAAAGTTATATAGACTTTGACTAAGCAAAGAGTGTAGTATACAAGAAAAAGCACATCAAGATGTGTTGGTTTGGAATCAAAGTTATTTGATATATTGTGATAATTAAAGTTGTGTGAAGCTTTCAGAGTATTCAGTCTTTCACAAGTCAAAGCATATAGAGATCAAATATCATTCCATCTAAAGACATGGTACAAAGAGGAGCATAAGAGCTCCAATACATATCAAATATCATTCCATCTAAAGACATGGTACAAAGAGGAGCATAAGAACTCCAATACATATCCATAGATGAGTAGATAGTAGACATTCTCACCAAGCCTTTGTCTAAAGTGAAGTTTGAATACTTGAAAGACATGCTTGGTGTGATGCAAAATGTCCACCCTTGTTGAGAGGAAGTTGTGATGTTTCTCCTACAACAAGCATATATACTCCCTCTAGCCAAGGGTTTCCCAAATCAATCATATGAAGTGACTGAGTGAGTATTGAGTAGCTTGGTACAAGTCTTGCCTATAACATGTGAAGTAGTTAGGTGTGATTGGGACTACTAGGAGGGGAGAAGCATCTTTGCTCTATTATTTGTTCAAATTTGTTCAAGATTTGGTGGAATCACAAGTTTGAGTAATGAACTCTCCACAATTTGAGTGAGACCTAGGATGGAATGACAAATTTGAGCTGTAGAGAGATTTGGTGGAATCACAAGTTTGAGTAATGAACTCTCCACAATTTGAGTGACCTAGGATGGAATGACAAATTTGAGTTATAAACTCTCTACAGTCTGAGTGTCATAGAGGTTTTTTTAGGGTGTTAAATCTATATAAGTAGTCAAAAACTTAGTTTTTAGGGTGCTAAATTTATATGAGTAGTCAAAAACCTCAATGTAAACAACAAAATTCAAGATGTGGCTACTTTTTTTTATCCCTACCTTCAACCAAAAACTCCAAAACATAGTTAGGTAATGACATCTCTTTTCTCAACATGTTTTATAGAACCATTGCATGATTGGCTTCCCAAAAAAAGATAAGCAATTAACATAGAATTTTGACAAGATGTCAAATTGAATGTTGAACTCAAATACTTGTGAGGTGGCGTAGCCTAATATCCCATGTGACTACCCATGGAAGAAATTGAAAGGATTTTAGGCCCTTGTCCAAAATACTAGTATCTTATACATTCATTGAATAGTTTGATCCCATATTTTGTCCCTTTCTTTCAACTTGAAAGGACCTTCCAAGTCAAAGATTTAAAAAAACCTTTTAAGATAAAGCTTTATTTTTCAACAACAACAACATACAAGGTGGCAACTTTTCCAACCTAAAACTTTATTTCTCAAACTTAGCTAGTTATTTTATTTATTATAATAAGAAAAAAAGCATGTTGACCACTATTCTAAAGGCCAGAATCAGATTATTGGAAACGTCGTTGTTGGTGATGCGAGTTGTTGCAAAAAATGAGACTCTTGGAGATTGTTGTAATTGGAGCCTCCTTCATTTGTTAAGTGCCAATGGAGAATTTGAAATGATTCCTTCATCAAACTAGTTACGGTGGATGTTTCACCATCGAAATTAGAGAACAATGGAATCCTTAGGGAGGATAGTCTTGCCTTTGAAAATGATCCACGCTTTAAGAGTTACAAATCCTTGTACAAATGCCTAGAGAGCCACAAAAATAATTCACTAAATGATCTACGCATTCAATAATCTCTCATATGAGCTCATAATTTTCCTTTTATTATGATAGCTTATCAGAATACCATGGTCAATACAATGGGTCGAATACTATGGGTTTCCTTTTCTTTTAGTAGAGTGACTTTATAATATTTTATTTTCTTAGTCACTTTTAATTTATCAATTCTCTCATAGCCCACAATTAATTTTAAATTTGTAGCCTAGGCTACTGAGATGCTCTTTGTTTTCAATGTTCGGAAAAAGAGACATTTGAGTCCTCACGAAATTGCTTGTCCTCTAACATAACATACACCTATACAAGGATCCAAAACAAGTCTGTAGGATGCTTCAACACATAACTGTGATATGATCTCAACACAACTGCACTTGGTACTACTGTGACATATTGCCATGCCTTGAAGCAATCCATAGAAGTGTAATCCATCTTTTGAAAGAATTATTGGTGAATTTGAAGAGTACTCCCCTTCTTAGTGAATCCTTGCCATACGGAGAGGTAATCCACTTGGATCGTACTACTAAATAGGGAATTTTTCATCCCCAATGCTTGAAAACCCCAGTTGCTTTGCACTCTTGGCTAGAAGTATTCTTCCATAAATTTCTCATTTGATAGGGTGCCAACTCATAATCTTCTTCTAGTCTCGTTTTTGGGGGACCTACGTCATAGTAGACGTGAGTTGCCACCATAGCACATCTGGAGTTTATGACTTCCCAGAGAGCCTTTCCCATTAGTGATCAAAAATCCTTGAAAAGATCACCATATTGGTGTTGTGTTACTTTGATTATAATTGAAATGCCACTATGCCATAGTTCTCACTTTTGAGTTTGCATCCCACCATCCTCCAAACACCTACAAGATTGGATACTTGCTTCCTTGTACCATCCATCCATCCCTCGCTGATGTGCCATCACTTGTAATTGTGAACTCAATGCGATGCAAACCTTGCTTATGTACTTCTAAAGAGGACAATTGTACGTCTTACCTCTTGCTCTTGCTAAAAACAACTCAAGAACATGTTTTTGCTATTGTCCTATCAAGAGTTTTAACTGCTCCTCAATACTAAGAAGCTTGACAATGGTCTTAACACTCCTGATCCTCCATTCTACAAGCTCACTAACCTTTTTAATATTGTGCCTTTTAGCCTCTTCAGTTCTTCCTTCTTTGCTAAGAGGTCTTCTGCAAGATTATAATCTTGCATTTAATGTGCTCATGGTGATTATCATATGTTGAAAAGTAACTACGTTTGGTCTTCATAATGACATGTGTAATTGTGATATTATGTAATTTATGAAAATAAGAAAATTAAAATTATTATTATGCTTGTCTCATGGGTTTCATGAACAAGGAATTTTATTTTAGTATGACTCCCATTGTGAGTCCTTAGGATTGGTCATAAAATCAATTTGAGTCTGTCATGTATGAAGGACCCTTCTTGGGCTTATTACACTTATATGAGTCAATAGGATTGTCAAGTAGCCCTCCAATACAAGCACAAGTCATCCCTCTTCAAGTCGGCTTCAAATTAATTAACTCCTCCAGACTGTCATGTCGGTTCACCTTACTCAAGTCGGCTTATTACAATGGCAAACCACTATAAATAGGGCCATCTGAATTTCGTTTACACAAAAAAACCCAAACTAATTACAGAGATAATTTCGAGCTACCACATAAAAGTTCGGACAAGAATTGCAGAAGGAAATATTTTGGTATAATTACAGGGATGAGCTCGGATAGGATACAAAGATGATCTCGGTTCTACTATAGTAGAAATAGTTCGGTGCTACCATAGTGAGAAGGGTGCCATTACAGTTCATAGTTACCACAATGAAGAATCTACCACAATCTCGGTGCAATCATTGTCTTGATGAAATCACAAAGATAAAGGTTGAAGCACAAGGTCTAAAGTTTACAGTAGAAAAAGGAATCGAGATGGGTAGCCGAGAAAGTGAAAAGTCTGAAGTAGGTGCAAAAGAAGGAACCGAGAAGTCTGAAGCTTAGTTGCAGCTGAAGAGAGGTTGAGATAAAGAAGGTTTGCATTCAAAGAGACAACAATGGAAGTCTAGAAGGAAGGTCGGAAGTTTGTATTCAAAGAGACAACAATAGAAGTCTAGAAGGAAGGTCGAAGGTTTGAAGCTAAAGAAGATCGAAGTGGAAGAGGACTTGTGTCTTGGTCTTGGAGTGGAAAATAGGTATTGGGTCTTGGTCTTGATATTTGTCAATTGGAATCTCTATAAGAAGAATTTGTGCAGATTTTTCTCTCAATGAGTGAGAGGTTTTGGCCCTAGCTAATAGCCTATATTTTGTGTATCTTGTCTCTTATGGTTTGTGCATTGGTAGTTGTTTGATGAAGAAGAACACCAATAACCTAAGTAAAAGAAGATCCTAGTCTACAAAAGTAAAAAGACTCACAAGCAGTTACTAATAAAAGAGAAATCACTTAATTGCTATGCCCTAGATTTCTCAACATCATATGGAACCACTATGTATGTTTTTATATTTGCTTGCATTTCATTAATGGTTGGTACATTATGTGGATGCTCAACTAGCATGCTCAATATTGTTGTTTGAGTCTTGGATGAGTTCTTCAAAAGAGCTAATTCATGGTCCTTTTGTTGCAAACTATATTTCTCAAGCTCTTGCAAACTCGCAAATTCTTTGCACTCGTTCAACTCACACATTTGATCTTGTGTCAATGCTTCTGTGATCCTCCGATGTGATGGTATATGTAGATTATGAGCATTGTGCTTCACTAGCCCCATCTCCTAATAATTCTTCTTCTTGAAGTATAACATTGACTCCATGTTTCATAGTTCCACTTTCTCCTTTGCCCTTAGCACCATCTAGCTACAAAAAATCTCTTCCTTTACCAATTCCACCCTAGTGACTGGTTTTCCCCCTTTCCTGCTATGATGTACAATTTGGCTTCCTTTACTTTTGGTTCTTACCCTTGTTAGCACCTCGTGTGGCTTGCAACCCCATTGAATTTAGCTCTCTTTAAGTTAGATGTTGGTGACTATCATCTAAAACCACTATGGATGTCTATATCTACTTGCATTTCATTGATGACAGGTCCATAATGTGGATGCTCAACTATCTCGCTTAATATCGTCGTTTGAATCTTGGATGAATTTTTGGGAAGAGGTAATTTATGATCCTTATGTTGCAAACTATATTTCTCCTCAAGCTCTTCTAAACTTACATATTATGCGTACTTGTTAAGCTCAACGATCTAATCTGGAGTGTCAGTGCTTCTGTGATTCTCCTATGTTATGGTATATGTAGATGACGAGCATAGTGCTTCACTAGCTCCTTCTCCTTCTACTCATTATTCTTCTTGAAGTATACCATTGACTCCATGTTTCATAGTTCCACTTTCATTCTCCTATGTTATGGTATATGTAGATGATGAACATAGTGCTTCACTAGCCCCTTCTCCTTCTACTCGTTATTTTTCTTGAAGTATACCATTGACTCCGTGTTTCATAGTTCCACTTTCTCCATTGCCCTTAGCACCATCTAGTTGCGAAAAATCTCTTCCTTTACCAATTCCACTCTTGACTAGTTGTTCCCTTTTCCTGCTATGATGGACAATTTGGCTTCCTTTCCTTTTGGTTCTTACCCTTATTGGCATATTGTGTGACCTATAACCCCCTTGAATTTAGCTCTCTTTTAGTTAGTTGCTTTTTGAACCATTTAAGGTTAAGCTCAATCAATCTTTCTGAGAATTCATGGTCGACTGGTGGAACAATCTACTCTTTCCTCCTAATAGCTAACACCTTTGATTGTAGTGACTTGCACATGGCATCATCATTACCTAAAATTAAAGACAATACTTTGCATGCATGTTTTTATAATGCTTGGACAATATTCTTTGTTGGAAATACTAAGAGGGGAGTGAATCAGTAATTCACTTAAAATTAGGTAATTATAAAATTTTAGAGCATGAACAATAAAACAATAAGCAACACCACATCACAAGAGCAATACACAAAAAAAATTTAGGTGGAAAACCTTCTGGGAGAAAAACCACAAAATGTTTTTCTAATAATTTATGAGTGCAGTTTTTTTAGTTCCAACTGAAAGGGAAGATCCAACTTCCTAGTACTCTAGAAAATCATTCAATTTATCAGGAAGCTCCAACTCCTGAAAGGATGCTCCTAAACTTTGGTTCTACTAGTGCCAACTAGAAGGATGCCCCAATGCCTTAGTTTTATCAACTTCAATTGATAGGATGCTCCAACACCTTGCAAACTCCAACTTGTCATAGCACCACTTTTCCACCCTAAAGTATTTTCAGGCTCCAACTTGAAGGAGACTTCACTCTCTTGACTTGCACCCCCCAACCGCCTTGAAAAAATAGAATAAAAAAAACAGATTGTCAGCTCCCATATAGGGGACAAAGACCCACTTACAAAGATATTCAATGAAGTTTCTTTTTTGCTAATATATGTTCCATGTGGGCAAGTGTGCCAAACTTCAACATTGCTCCTTGTCTATTGACAACACTTCAATAGCAATTCAAACATAATTGAATCATCATACCTCAAGACTACTAATGTAAATTATGCCTCTGATCTATCAAGTGTTATGCCCTGAGTTGCTTTTAACAGATTTATCTTGCTCTATCCTTTTGCAAAAGATGTACTTCAAAGCATACTGCTCTTGGATTGACTAGCATAGTTATGCAAGACTTCTTTGAGAAATAGCCTCGACCCCAAATCAATCTTCAATTCAAATTTTCAGTTTTACCTTGACTTTCATAAAGTGCAAGTTCTATATTGACATAATACAAGCACTTTTTGACTTGCTTATAAACAAACCATTGAAGTTATTTCTAGATTAGCCAAATATGCCCCAAACATACAATCTATCCATATATTTACTATACGTCTATATATCTTCATCACACATATGTTGCAAGCAAAGTGCCCTGGGTAGCTATTAAGTTTACCAAGTGATTTTATCTTTGATTCATTTACATATCTTGACCAGAAACTCCAAAATCGTTAGAAGGATTATACATTTATTTGCCTATCTTTATTGATCCCTAGGTTCCCTCCCATAGTCTTTATGTCAAAACCCATTCATTGATGGTGTGTGTGTATATTGATTGTTACCTTTTAACATAGCATAACTATCAATTAAACCTTCCTTTAGTATTCCTTAGTGTCCCTCTTGGTTTGCACATGTGCTCATGTAGTGTTCAATATCACTTTGGTAATTTGACTCTTGGAATTCATTACTTCATTATCATTGTACCTATAGGAATTGTGCTAACTTTCTAAATGACAACGCATCATAGAATCAGCTGTTATCCATTTTGCTACCATAATGTTAAGATTGATTCAATCAACAGTGAAGAACGAACAACAAATAAAACTAGGGTTCGCAAGGCAAGAAGGTCTCGACTCAATGATCCACCGGTATGAAACCTAGTAACACACAGAAAATGAACCAAAATGGTCAACTCTAAATGGTTGGTTGTAAGGGTGGGGAATAACGAGCAATCGACTAAGGAAGCAAAGCCATAGGCATCTGTTCCACCACCACCTTTGAGTGGTTTCATAAGTGGTTTCTTGTGCGGAAGATGCATGAGTGGTTGCATTTTTATACCCAGGAGTAGACCTACCATCCTTAGCTATTGATTCTTCAGTTGGTTATGCAATCAATCTGATGAAATCACATGTGGGTAGAGATATTTATGAATATTTAAAAAAATATATATGCCTCATCAGTCTTACGACAACATCCTCATCGGTCTTACAACGACAATTATGACGACTGTTAACATTGACAATATAACATATTCATTGCAAAAGATCGATTTTCATTGGTTTATCTATACTAATTTTTCCATTTCTCTTTGGAATCCTATCACTGGTGATGTCAATAGAGCAAACTCCAATATTTGTCGGTCTTCCGATGACCAATTTTGTCGAAGTATCTATACTTTCGGCGGTAGATTGACCACAATTATCGTCAATCATGCAACACCAAAATACTTCTACATGAGTCGGTATTCCAACGATACGTTTCTTTGATTATGCGACACCGGAAGATCATCCTTTTATCAATTTAATGACATGTGTTAAGATTGTCCTTTCGTTGGTTGACCGACGTGTGGTAGGTGTCAGAATTACGGTGAATTTGGAAAACATCAATAATACGACTATACCATTTGCCACATTTAGTAAGACCCCCTTTTGTCATTATAGTTACGAAATGTTGCAGTAATAGCAACAAAAAAAATGTCAAAAAATGCTCAAATTTTATTAGTGATAAATGAATTCAAGATTTGATATACTATTGTATCATAAAAATAGTTCTCATTACGCAACAACAATTAGAGAAAAGACAAGCACATTACGCAACAACAATTAGAGAAAAGACAAGCACATAATTAAGCTACTAAACAATTATCAACAATGGCATACATGTCTACTTGAATCTATAATTTAATACTTTGAGAAGAAAGCCCTTGAATCGTACCCTTTAAAGTTTGCTTGGTGGAAAATATTTGTTGATGACACAAACGTAAAATGGACCCATGGTAAAGCAAAGCTTGATAAGTTTTTCAATCACCTTAACTTTATCTCTTCTTAAATCAAGTTCACTTTGGAATTATAAGAGAAAAATAACATTCCTTTCCTTGATGTTCTAATTACTAGAAAGGATGATGGTACATCGAGACATCAAGTTTTTAGAAAGAAAATTCACACAAAGAGTTACCTATATTTTGATTCATATCATCATCCTTCTTAGAAGTTTGGTGTTCTTGATACTTTTGTTGTTAGATCACTTAGAATATTTGACATTGAACACTTAGATGAAGAAAAGAAGCACTTGAATTCAATCTTTAGAAATATAGGATACAAGGATCAGGACATTAGAAAGGCTATAAGGAGAGTTGAAGCAAAAGTTAGCATCCAAGGCCTTCACACACATGGTGGTAAAATCTACCTTCCTTACATTCAGGGGGTTATTGATAAGATTGCATGAATTTTGGGTAAGGACATATTCACGCATTTCACAACAACTTGAACAATCAGGGAAAGAATGAGATTTGTGAAAGACAAGATTGATCAACATTAGCTTAAGGGAGTCTACAAAATTGATTGTTCTTGTGGTAAATGTTATATTAGAGAAACATGACGTTCCTTTCAAAGAAGATTGAAAGAGCACAAATATGACGTTAAAAATGAAAGATCTCACACTTAAGCCCTTGTTGAACACTCCTTGAAAACTAAACATCATGTTCGCTTAGAGGATTCTAGGATCATCGCGAGGGAGAACCACTATTAGAAAAGGAAGATCAGGGAGGCTCTTGAGATATTAAAACATTCACATAATCTCAACAAGGATAACGACATTAAGATCAATGAAAATTGGTTTCCTCTAATCAAACAGATTAATTCGACTAATACAGCATCTCAAGTATGAATCTCTATCTCTTGCTTGAATTCATTTAATTATTCACTTATAATAATAATTAATAATAACTAAGAATAATAATAGCATGTAATATAATAATTAATAAGAACATTCAATAAATAAACAAATGAACAAAAAATGAGCATATAATATGACATATAATAAATACTACTAATAATGACATTTATTTTAATTTTAATATTTTACAATTTCGGGTTCCTTAATTTATCAGTAAGTTCTTAGTTCCCTGTTGATAATTAACATTCATGCATTAATTTAATATTCATTAAATTATTATTATAATTATTATAGGTTACATTAATATAATTAATATAATTAGCTATATTAATAAAATTAATATTATTATAACTAATATTATTAATACTATTATTAGTAACTAATCTAATTTAATAATATTATTATTAAAATTATCATTTTAGATTTATTTAGTTTTTAATCAAACATTTATTAATAATGAAATATATCAATTAATAGTAATAATAATAATATTAAAATGTTTTTGAGCTGACCATTTATGGTTTTATTATACATTTTTTTATTATGTATTCCTCCTACCTCCACATTAAATTTTCTTTCATCAAGCATTGTCTTGATGATGGATCCTCTTTGGGATTCGAAACGTCGATGAAGTTCATATATTATTGTGGATAATCCAAATTCTCTTTCTACAAAGGATAACCACAAAATTCTAAAATCTAACAATTCAATTTTGATTTCCATATGAACAATTTGAAATTATAGCTTGATAATAGTTTTAAATGAGCATGCATTTGTGTGAAATTAACAACAGTTAATAATTTTGAAACACCTTATTTGGAGCAGAAGAGAAATAAAAACTAAATAAATTTAAAGGCCCATAACCAATCTTCTAATTTGGACAACAATGTACACAAATGAAATATGGTTACAAGCTTTGGAGTGTAAAAGAGTCCCAAGGATTGCTCATGATGGCATAAGCTCCTCCAAGTTACAACATATCTTCTATGGCCTGGTCTTGTAAGCTTCCAATTTCCTTCAAGAATTAAATCTATAATAGTGCCATGCCTCCTTTATTCTTCAGAAATTAGACGCTACCCTTACCCCTCCTACCCCCAGCCCCACCACTTCCTTTTACATAACTCTTAAATAATAATACATATTGATTGAAAAATAAAATCCTATTTAAGAAGGCATGTTCTCTATTTTTCCAGAAGTTTGAGGATTAAATCCTTAGGTCTAAAATTCCAAACCGCCAATCATGAGCCACTATTTGGTAACCTCATTCAATATAAAAAGAGGTTTATTTTAATTTCTAATATTGGGCCTTCAAAATATTTGTAAGGTTCCATCAAAAATCTATTACTTAAATTTGTATCAAAACTATAACCTATAATTAAAATCAAGATAAAAAATTAATTCAAATTCAGTCATTTAGAAAAACCATTTTAATTAAAACCCAAATTCTCAAATTAATTAATAAAATATAACAAATAAAAATTAACTAAAACCAAAACCTGGTGAGAACTCGAGATTGAAGAATTACATTAGCAAAATTACAAATCACAAAGAAAAAATATTTGAATATGATTCAAAACACGATCATTAATTTTTCATTATCAATAACATATATTTATACATATGGATATCTCAACCATTTCCTATAATCTCTCAAAAATCACTCCATAAATCTCTACACAAATCTTTCATAAATCATTCATAAATATCTCCACAAATATTTCATCAATCACTCATAAATCTCTCCACAATTCTCTCACTAAAATTTAGCAACTTTAATAATTTTAAATTTATAATTATTCCAACATTTCTTTCCCATAATGATAATTTGGAAATATTCCAAGATCATCTCTAAATTGTCCCCCTCTTCAATCTTTTGAATGTCTTGAGTTGTCTTTGTCTTCAACCATCTGGATTATGCTCCATCTTCAATCTTCTTCATCCTCATTTGTATCTTTATTTATCATTGACTGCATGCGCCACATCATCTAGTTCTTGAGTTAATATTTTGAACTGCATCATCTTTATATCAAGGATTTCTTTCTCTTACGCTTGACCTTCTGAAGGGGTTTTTTGTGACTTACCCTCAATCGTCCAAATTCCAAGTGATTTCAGCTTATCACTAACCATGTACCATTCATTACATCAAGTGGTTTTCGCTGACCACCAACCTACCTCTAACATTACAGAGTGGTTTTTGGATTAGCACGAACCATTATCATGCTTCATTTGACTCAAGAAACAACTCTTTCCTTAATAACAATTAACTTCTTTCCTTAATAACAATTAACTTTTGGGGAACCAACTCACTCATGAACTTTATGTGAGAGATATTGTTGTACAATTGAAGATTTGACTTTGTAGAAACCTCTTAACATAAAAGAAAACCTTTGTCATTCATTTATATCAATCCAACTGCATTGCATTTTTATATGAGGGTTTGATATATCCTTATACCAACACTTTGATCATGACTTGTTTGACCATAAAAATTGCAGGGATGTAGATTCCAACATTTAGCTTGTAGATGTCCTTTCCTTCCACAATGATTGCAATATTGTTCTTGGTTCTTCATTTGATTTGTTGTACTGCTAGATGATTCACATGTTATCAATGTTTCTCCTTTGACAAATTTGTTAATTGCATCACTCGTGTGTCCTTCATAACCAAGGCCTTCATACCTTTTTCTTACATTTATGTGCATAGGCTTTTGAATTCCTTGACCTAATTTTCCTAAATTTTTTCCATCATAACCCATTTTGTTAAGAAGTTTAATACCAATTCCCTTTGTATGCTTTTCAAAATTTCCAGTTTCTCCATCTTTAGTTTGCAATTCATTTTCTGAACTATCATTCTCAACTTCATAACATGCAAGAGATACATGGACATTTTCATTCTTAGCGTCACAATCACTATCAATTATGAGGTCAATTGTATCACAAGTTGCATGGCATTTTGCTTTCTCTTGACTTAATTGTTCTACTTCTCTTTCAAGTGTTGGCATTACATTTTATTTTCCATTAATTATTGTTTCAAAGCTTCTATGGATTCATCTTTCTTATCATTAAGTTTTAAAATATCACTTATCTATTCATCCAGTGAAAACAACCTTTCTTCTTGCTTATTTACGTGTTCTCTGGTGTAATCAACATAGTCTTCAAAAAACTTGTTTCTCATGGAATTGTCATGTTTATATTGTTTATTTAATTTTTCAATTTGGTGAAGTGCATCATCAAGATCCTGTTGTAGTAGATCTATTTCATAATTTTCATTTTGTAGCATTTTTCATCATTTTCCCATTTTTCCAGTGCTAATTGTTTCATGTTCACTTAATCATGCTTGCTTGTTGAAGAAAATGGTGTCGGGTTCAACCAATAATGCACCGATATAAAACAAAATAATATTTAGGTGTCGGCTACAACCGAAATTGCACCTTATGACTCCAACTTTACTCAACTCAAAAGTACTCTCAACTTCAACTCAACTTAAACATGGACATTGACTCCTTAAATATATTAAAAAATTAAAAAATAGAGAATTCTTACTCCACTTTTTCACTTCACTTTTTCACCTTTTTAAAAATTAAGAAGGTAGAATTATTCACATACAACATAAGCATTTCACGTGCACTCCACTATTCATGTTCACATAAAGGCACACACTTATCATATCTTAAAACCTCAAACTTCATGCTAGTTAATTTTTAATTTCATACCCAACTTGAAAATAGTCCACAGTGAAAGTAACTTTTAATATTTAAAATTTCATACTCTCCATTTTTCAATGCAGTTTTCTCCAATACTTATGCTTTGGATTTTAAATGCAGGTCTCATTGATGGGTTGGACTGACTTCAACACTTAAAAGCTCTATCAAATTTTCACACACTCCACACTTGTTGCATGTTGGCTTACCATAAATATTTTCATTTGGAATAGGGAATATATGTTCTACTTTCTTAATCTCCATAAATCACTCCATAAATCTCTCCAAAAATCTATCATCAAGCATTCATAAATCTCTCCACAAATCTCTCATCAATCACTCATAAATCTCTTACTAAAAATTAACAACTTTAATTTCAAATGTATCATTATTCCAACGGAGATGACACGTCACACATGCTGAAATGGAAAAAAAACATTGATGTGTTGTCTATGTGGAGGTGCCATGTGGTGTTGATATATGGTCACCAAAAATGTTTTTACGAGAGGAAGAAGAATGGAATATCATAAATGAAAATTATGAAAGCTAATTATCGATCAAAATAGGAAATCAAAAGCAAACCAAGGTTATACTTTCAAACTTTATATAAGTTCCCCTTAATCTAAAAAATTAAGAACTATTGAGGCCTTCACAAATGGAAACACACTAGGATGAAGTAGTTATCTTTCGTGTTAATGTAATGGGATTAAATTTACTAAAAATCAAATGCTAAGTTTCACAATATTCCTAAACATTGCACTAGAATTTATGGGTCCCACATGATCCAGACTTATGCAAGAACAAAATAAAATATATAAATACACATAGACGTAGAGATGCAGCAGAAATAAGACTTCGTTTCATTAATATCTCATAACTTAAATATGCTTACAGACCGAATGGAAATAAACTAGCTAGGGCGTCGGTAGCTTATCTCTGAGAAGAGATGTGGCGGCTACATGCCTTTGAACTGTGTTACAATGAGGCTCAAAGGCCTATTTATTATAGAGAAACAATGGAAAACCATAAACATCCAAAAACATAACCCTAGGAGATGAAACACCAGACTATGGGCCCTGTCTGGGTAAATTGGTACATCAATTTCCCGGGGTCGAAACTTTGGCATACCATCTTTGTTTGATGCACATGATACATCGTTAGAAAGATCTATCTGAGGACTACAAATGATGACAACAAATATTTATTCTCTGACTCTGAGTCTCTAAAGGTGGTTTCCCCCAAAAACGTAGTTTAGGGCCTTAAAACGGCTCCGGAAATTTAGGACCCAAAAACTTTCAAAAATAGTAAATTGTGCTACAATTAAGGAAAATGAAAAAACTGAAAGAAACAATGGTGGGGGTCCAAGTGGAATAGGCGGGTGGCCACCAATATCCACTTGGATCATTTATCCCCCCTTAGGAAGCAATGGTCCCCATTGCGTTGAGTTTCTCCATGAGATGAGGAAACTTATGTTGAACTTGGTCCCTGATAAGCCACTTTCCATGGTGAAGGAGTTGGCCTGCTTTGACAACTCGATATAGATGGATCCTCTATTGGCGGGTGTTCTTGATCCGTGTGTCCATAATCCGATCAGTTGTGGCTTGTTCCATGCAATCTGCATTTAACTCTGTTGGCGTGAGTTATTCTGCCATGTCGGATGTGTCCAGTAGAGGTGGAAAGTAGGGCTGAAGGCGGTCCACATTGAACACTGGGTGCAGACCAAGGAATGGTGGGATACTTAGCTCGAATGCATTGTCCCATATAACCTTGGTGATGGTGTACAACCCATATCAGAGCAGGTGAAGCTTGCGGTGGGGTCCAGCGAGGCACTCCTTCTGCAAATGTAGCCACACTTTGTCGCCCACCTGGAAGTTGTGTGGCACCCGATGTTGATCATGTCGCTGCTTTTACTTAGCATTGGCTCTATCCAATATGTCATGAACCTGTTGGCAGATGTGCTGAATGCGCTCAATGAAGTTTTTCACCTTGTCAGCTTCAAATTGGACATGATATGAAGCCTGAGTAGATGAAAATGGCATGGCTACGTCAATGGGACACGAATCCCAAGCCCACCTAAAAGGGGGTGTGGTCGGTTGAGCTGTGGAGGGCCCAGTTATAGTTGTGTTGTACATAGGGGAGGTTCTCATCCCATGTGCGTGGATGCTTTGAGTTGTACATGCGCATAATGTGTACGATCATCCTCTTGACGACCTCTGTCTAGCCATCAGTTTGGGGATGGAAAGTTGTTGACTTGGTGAGCTTGGTGTCTAACATTGACCAGAGGTTGGACCAAAATGTACTGAGGAACCTGGTGTCCCGATCTGAGATGATAGACTGTGGGATCCCAAAGTGTACCACACTCGTTCAAAGAAGAGTTTAACAGTGAATTCTACTGTGATATTCTTCTTGTAGGACACCATAATGGCCATCTTCGAGAATCTGTCGACGACCACGAAAACACAGTTGTTGCCATGCTTAGTAGAAGGAAGGCCCAACATGTAATCCATGGAGATGGATTCCCAAGGTCAAATAGGGGTAGGCAACAGAGTATAGAGGCCTTGCTTCTTGATGGTTAGTTTGGCAATGGCGCAGCCAGTGCAGAATCTGATGTACTTCCCGACATACTGTCGAAGGTTTGGCCAATAGAAATATTTATGCAGTACTGCCACTGTTTTCTTGACCCTGAAATTCCCAGAGACCCGACTGTAGTGCGCTTCCCAAATCATCTTGGCACACTCGCTTGAAGGAACACAAAGGTGTCCCAGGTGACATAGCAGTGCATCCTGGAGGTGAAAATTTGGAACTCGATTACCCTCTAAGAGCGTTTTGTATATGTGGCCAAATTCTGGATCGCTCTTGTAGAAAAGCGGCCAATCAGAAGTCTCGTGCTCACAAGAGTTGAGCACGGTGATTAGCGCCACGATCGATGGTCGACTGAGGCAGTCTGCAAAATTATTGGTGTTTCCATTCTTGTACTTGATGTTCAAATGAAATTGTTGCAAATATGTGGACCACTTCTGATGGTGATTGTTCTACAACTCCCCTTGCGTTTGTATGAACTGTAGGGGTCGGTGGTCTGTGTGGATGACCGTTTCCTTCGCCAAAATGTAATGCTTCCATTGTCGGCAATCATGCACAATGGAATACATCTCTTTGTCATAAGTGGGATACTTACGAACTGTGTTGGAGAGTATCTCACTGTGATATGCCACCGGATGCCCCTATTGAGTAAGAATTTCCCAAATAGCATAGTCAGAGGCATCTGTCTCGATCTCAGATGGTTGTTGCAAGTCTGGTAATGTGAGCACTGGGGAAAAGCAGAGGTGATGTTTCAACTCTACAAACGCCTTCTATTGAGATTCAAACCAAAAGAATTTTTCTTTCGCTTCTCCCTTGGTGACTTGACTCAAGGGCCATGTGATATGAGAGAATCCCAACACGAACCTGCAGTAGAAACTACCAAGACCCATAAATCTGCGAAGCTCTGTTAGAGTGGTTGGGGCTAGCTAATCCCGAATGACTTGGATATTGGCTGGATCTACATGCACCTTCCGCTCATCAATAATGTATCCCAAATACTGAACCCGAGTCATGCCAAAAGTGCACTTGTCTAAATTGGCACACAACTTGTGTTGTCGCAGTGTTTGGAGGACCTGTCAGATGTGGTGGGGGTTCTATTCCCAAGTCTGGCTGAAGATCAAGATGTCATCGAAGTATAATACTACAAATGAGTTGGTGAATGGCCGCAATATGTCATCCATCAGCCTCATGAAGGTTGTAGGAGCATTTGTCAACCCAAAAGGCATGACCAACCATTCAAACAGACCCTCCTTGGCTTTGAAGGTATTCTTCCACACATTGAAGGGTTCGATTGGTACCTATGATACCTGGACTTCAAGTTGATCTTGCTGAAATATTTTTCCTCCTTGAGTTGGTCCAGAAGGTCATAAATCCGTGGGATCGACTACCTATTTCATACAGTGATCTTGTTCAACGCCCGATAATCAATACAGAGTCTCCAAGTCCCATCCTTCTTCTGCACCAACATGATCGGGCTCCCACAGGGTGATGAACTCGACCGGATGTGACCTTTTTGCAGAAGCTCCTGAATCTTCCTCTTGATTTCATCGTTCTCCATAACAGAGCACCGATAGATTGGTCCATTGGGCAGCAGCGCACCTGGGGTCAGATATTCGGGGTGCTTGACTTGACAGTGTAGAGGCACCCCTTCAGGTGAGGTGAAGATGTCCCCGTACTCCTCCACACCATTGTCCATTTGTTGTTGTCATGCAGAGGAGCCCTGTTTGGAGGTCGTGGCCACAATCTTCTTCTTTCCCTGAGGGTGGATCATCAGGTCAACAAATTTTCCAGTTTTGGAAATGAGCTTACTGCATTTTTTTTTGCAGTAACCAAAGAGATGGCGGAAAGCGATGCTACCTCCGATATCCTATACAACTTATTTCCCAAAGTAACAATAACAACGCAACGCCGAGACTCATATACATCATGTCGCTTCCACAGGTATGGTTGGCCTAATAATACATCACAAACATCAAGAGGGGCAATGTCACATAATACCTCATCCGTGAAGGGCTTGATGTTGTAGGGAAGGTGATATTGTTGGCTGACACAGAGATCCTATCCTTGGTGAAGCCACCCGATGGTGTACGGTTGTGGGTGTGTTGTGGTCAGCAAGCCAGGCTGCTTCACGACCTCTGTTGAAACGAGATTCTTTTAGCTCTTGTTGTCGACAATGAACTGCAGCAGGGAACCCTTTACCCAGATATGGGAAAGGAAGAGGCGCTCCTCCTCTATATCTTTTGGTTCGTCCTTCTAGATCTTCGTGGTGGCAACGATGATGTTGGGATCCACATCAATAATTTGCTTCCCTTTGTCACTCCCCTTGTCGGGTTTTGATTTAGAGTCGGAGCATGCATCTGATTCAGAAGCCTTCAGGTCAGCCACTAGTGACTGCTTGGCCCGACACTCACTTGTGTTGTGAGTGGAGCTCTTATGGAATTCACACCACTTTCCCATGTCCTTCTTTGGCTTTGCAGTGTTTTTCTTTGCTTGCGGGTTATCCTGGGTTGCCCTGCCTTGGCTTTGTCCTTTGTTCTGCGGTTTGGGGGCACCTTTTCCTTGCCTCTGATTCATAGATCCAAAGTCTCGCTTTTTCTATTTGAACTTTTGTTCAATCTTGGGAGCATACCGGTATGCTGCAACAAGCAAGGAGATGTCGAGGAACTCCATTTCTTCCTGAATGTATCTGTGCAGAAAACTGCGGTACTTCAGCACCAAATGTTTCTTTGAATATTTGATACCCAATTTTGTGCACAAGGTATGGAACATATTCGTCAACTCATGCACATCTTGATCCCTTTGCTGCCGATGCGTAGCCCATTGTATGTACTTGTCCTCATAGCTCCCCACGGGATAATATTGTTCCTTGATGGCATCTCGGAAAGAATTCCAAGTGAGTGCGGCCGAAAACAGAGAGGGCTCCCTCTCGTCATTTTTCTCACAGTAGGTTTCCCACCAGTCCTTGACATGGGGGGCAGATTTGAGGAGTGCAAAAGTAATCTTTTCCCGGTTGGAAAAGCCTTGAACCGAGAAATACCCTTATAATAGATTCAACCATATATCTACCACGTCTGCATCTATTTGGCCCTCAAATATGGGAATGTCAAAGTTTACTTGTACCTTAAAAGGAGTTGCGCCTCTAGAGTGGCTGCTGGATGTAGATGCGCCGTCGGTGGGTAGTCGTTGAAAAATATGGGAAAAGTTATCCATCATCCCATTCCTTTGTTTCTTGAAGGCCTCTTCAAGCAATATTTTGATAGGATCTCTTGATCCCTTGTCTTTATTTTCGTCCCCCATGGGTGGTCGTCGGGGTTTGCGAGGATAATCTTGCAAAGGTTCAACCAGATCGAGCCTTAACTCCTTATAACCCGACGTCGTTGGGGACATGCAAAGAAGGATTAAGAAAGAGTAGACCACTCTGATACCACTGATACAAACTTATGCAGGAATACAATAAAATACTGAAATGCACATAAACACAAATATGCATTAGAAATAAGACTTCATTTAATTAATATCTCAGAACTGAAATATGCTTACAGACCAAATGGAAATAAACTAGCTAGGGCGTTGGTAGCTTATCTATGAGAAGAGATGTGGTGGCTACATGCCTCTGAATTGTGTTACAATGAGGCTCAAAGACCTATTTATTATTGAGAAACAATGGAAAACCCTAAACATCTAAAAACCTAACCCTAGGAGATGAAACACCAGACTATGGGCCCCATCAGGGTAAATTGGTACATCAAATTCTCGGGGTCGTAAATTTGGCATACTATCTCCGTTTGACGCACATGATACATCTTTAGAAAGATCTATCCGAGGACTACAACAATTGACAAAAAATGTTGAGTCTTTGAATTAGGGTATCCAGAGGTGGTTTCCCTAATAAACGTCGTTTAGGGCCTCAAAATAGCTCTAGAAGTTCAGGACCCGCAAAACTGCCAAAAATAGTAAATTGTGCTACAGTTAAGGAAATTGAAAAAAATGAAAGAAACGTTGGTGGGGGTCTAAGTGGAATAGGCGGGTGGCCACCAATATCCACCTGGATCACCACCTAAGACAAATCCAATAATATAAGTTTGAAAAGGTTTGAGTACTTAATATCTACTGAATCTGTAATCAATGAATCTAGAATAGGTAAAATTCATTTCATAAGTTCCCATACTATTGAATAGAAAATGTAGAGTTTATGGAGTTTTATGATCAACAAAAATCTAATAGGTGTATAACTTTATCTTTTTTTTCGTGACATTGCTTCACTGCCCATGAGAGTCCATATCCTCGATGAAGACGTCTTGATATCTTTTTGTGTTTTCTCACCCACACTTCAAGTAAGTCGCCAACACTTATTATAATTCATATGAGATATTCTTTTGTCATCTATGGTTCCAAGCCCTCTAGCAATGATGGATGATTAAAGGATATAGCATATGAAGAGCGCTACTCCCACTTAGCAAAAATAAGCTCCGAGAAAAACATAAGTTTTTCATGCAATGATTTTGAAAATTTTAAAAGGATGATTATATAAATAAAACTTTTCCTATTGGACAACCTTACATAAAAGTTGCATTAACTATTTTAGATTTTAAAAAATAAAAAATAAAAGGTATTGGAGTATTCATTTATGATAACAACATTAATCTTTGTAAGAGGTAAAGATAGTGTTAACTGTTGGACACCTAATCTGCTAAGGGTTAAGGTGTGGGAAATGGAAAGTCAAAGGGAGTCCAAGAGACCTTGGAATGTGGAATCCAAGAGTCACATTGAATGTAATATAAATGTACATATATGTTAATGATAATGTATCTAATGCTTATCTTTCCTATATCGTGCATACCATGCTTGTGTTTGACATGGTATCAGAGCCGAAGATCTACTGCCAGCTCATATGAATAAGCCACTTGTTTTTTGTGGCCTCTATGTCTATTCTGTTGTCACACCTGCCTAGCCTTAAGTCCGTCCTCTGTCTGCTCAAATTTAGTTTCAGATTCTGAATCTCAAATCTATGTGTGCATTGTCACCTTCTTATACGTTGAATTAAAACTCCTGGTGCTGCGCTAGTCAAAATTCTTTGATTCCTCATCACGTTGTGATGCTTCTCGATATTAAAACTTGTGAAATCGTTGATCGATTAAAGTCCTATGTGATGTGTGGATAGGCCGCATTGAAATGGTTTGTTGGTTTATCACTGTGCAAGAGTTGAAATACAATGTGTATGGTTTGCAATGCGTTTTTATGTTTGTTGCATTATATTTGATATATTGAAGCCATGATATATGCATGGAATGGGTCATCATTGCCTTGCTATTGTGTGATGTGTGTTCATGTGCTATTCAAAACCCGATCTTAATGGAAACCCGGTGTATGAGAGTTTTTAAATTGAACGTTGTGTATTGAGAGTCGTGTCATATGGTAACATTTCATTGGTTTTTGAAGGCCGTGCACATTTCCTCTCACACTAGTTCATACTCCTCCACTGTGCTCCCATTCCCAAGCAAGATCCCGACTGCGCACACCTACCTCAGCATGACTCTCCATTGGTCGACTCCCATACAATGTTACCTCGAGAGTCAACCCTCCGTATCAGAGCACAACCATATCGTATAATGCATAACCAATCATATAATATCCAACTTGACATGTTAATGATCCTCTGACAAAAATTCTCTCCTCGACATAACGATCAACTCCTAATTTGCAGTTTTCTCACTCTTCCCGTGTTTTCTAAGAGAGATTGAAAGCAACTGTGATATATTGAGCACTCTGGTGACACACAACCTTCCACAACAACTGCTTTCAACCATAACCATCTCAAATTATTCGCTTTGCCTTGGAAGTCACATTGTCTTTCTTCGTTGAGAAGAATCCATAGATGTTCAAAATCTCGGCCGCTATTGTCGTGTTTTACTTCTCTCGCTTGGAGAGGGGTGCTCTTCGGCGTTCGCTACCTGGTAATTTAAGTATAGTCTATCCTGCATATTTTTAATTAAAAATACCAGGGCTTAGAATACATTCTAGAGGTATTATTTTTTACATTACAAATATGAACAATTATTTATGCTGGAGAAATTAGTTTCCAAGTAACTTGCTGGAAAATATCACAATTGTACAAGATTTGCACCGTAAGTTTTGGGTTGTTTGTTCATAATAGAGTTCAAGGGTGATTCCCTTGTGGCATGACATTTGTTTCTAAGTGCAATGCAGTGTTGGAAGATTATCTATCCTTGGAAAAACTTGGGTTAAGCTTATATTCTTTGTCTCCAGTTCTTCTCCTATAGTGGAATCGTGGAAAGTCTCTTTCCATCCGCAACGAACCCTCCTATACACTCGTCACACTATTTGCTTTGGTCCCTCGACACCTTGCAGCCAGCCTCCTCGCCTTCTCATTGGCTCTCGAAAATTTTTGTTTTCCTTTAAAATTTCGTTATCTTAAATATTTCCATGAATCTTACCCGATTGACATAGCAGTCTGTGAATAACTACAAAGAAATTTACAACAATAGTCTCGTGGGTTTCTATATTGAGGGTCGATTCATCTAGGTTCTCTAAGTCCAAAACAACTGAGTGAAAAGCAAATGGAATCTCCATTGATTATGCAAACTCAAGAAAACACCTACTTGTTTGTTTGAGCCTCTTCTTGTCTTGTCCCATCACTATAATCTTGAGAAAATTTGGGAGTCCTCTAGGCCTGTGGGCTAGGGAAGCTGGATCACTGAAGGCCTTGTCTGATCTCGAGGTCAGTGATATGAATATTTGAAGCATTGTCCACCACTTCTAGTATTGCCTGATTACTTGTGAAGCACATGAATTTGTGATAAGGAAGAAGCTAATAGAAGGCCCGAGGATCCCCCAGTGGAGATAAGAACTCCACCATATTCAATGTTCCACTTCCACGGCGGCCTACGGTTTTCAAAAAAATAATAAAGGGTAAGACAAACCGATATATACATACTTGTAACATCATTGTTGTTGCAACCATTGGCGTCTTATCTGTACGACCTACATGACACAAGGAACGTTACCTATGAGTGCATTCATAAATGGTTTTATTATTCCATTAAATTGGGATAAACCAATGCTAAGAGAGAAGTATATGTACGTAGAAAATAAAGTTTTTATTCTTTAGTCATTTGTATAACCTGCCTTAAGAACTATTGGATATTGATTGTTATGGCTCAAATTGAAAAATTATTAGATTTATTGAGAAATATGATTATGTCTACTATCGAAAGCACAATGATAATCAACAAAAACACTCTATATGATGTTAAAACCTATCTACAAAATGTACAAGAGAATTGAATTTTTGTAGCTCGATTCTCAGTTTTAGTGAGATGAGTTACAACATTAGAAGCATCATGACACCCATCAGCGACCAACAAGTGATAAAACCAGTGACATTGAGGTTGATTCCCATCATGTGGCTAATTCAAAAGAATATTTACATGTAGATGCAGAAGTTCATTCTGCACTTCCCAAGCCCATCATTAGACCTTGGGAAGAGCTTTTCCATAACAAGCACAAAATTGGTCTTGGATATGACAAGGATGTGTCCTTTCATATTCCAGACTATTGCAATCCCATCAAATTTCAAAGTGCATGATTTATTTATGACAATTCACGTTTAGTTGTTCCAATTTCTTCTCCTCATCCACAACAACAAATTGTTATATGAAAGCATTGTGATCGAGTTGGCCATATCAAATATCACTGTTTTGATCTTCATCCATGTGAGCACTCTCATAAAACCACTCATTCTTCACACAGAAGCTTCCTAAACAAGCCTCTTGCAATAACACAGATTCATCTTAGATGGATCGCTTCTTGGAAATGGGCATCAACAACCCATAAGATGTTTCAGTCATATGTCAAAATCTCTTCTAGAATATTAAAATGTCTTGCACTTGAGTTTTCGCCATCATCTCACCTTGTATCTAACAGGGGGGGAAATGATGGTCATATGTGCCTCATTAAGTGAGCCTGAGCCACAACCTGCCATACCAGATTCAGAGTTGTAGCTAGAGATTGAGATGCCCATGAGCATGCCTTTGGTTAGTGGTCAGCCTTAAACCATCTATGCGAGGTTGAGCTTCTCCCTCTTCAAATAATTTTGAACACTTCCTCTAGCAGAAGACTTCAACTTCTTGCCAGTTTTGGAGGAGTTCTAGGAATTGCATCATGCATTCCACAGTTGGTGGTCATCCTTAAAACACCACAAGTTAAGACCTTCCTTTAAGTTTGAGGTTCTCATTTTTTCATGTGGGTTGCATAACTCTATTTTCCAGGTTGAAGGTCTCCCTCTTCAAAGCATCAGGATCACTTCCTCTAACATAAGACCTTAACTTCTTTCTAGATTTGGAAGAGTTCCAGGAACTGCACTAAGCATTCCAGTGTTGGTGGTCATCCTTAAACCACCTCCTTATGCCATCATCTTAGAGAGCACATTCAACATATTGTCATCATACATTATTGTATTTTATATTATAGCTCTCTTCTTGGACTCATACATACCCCTTTGGATTAACAGGGGGAATGTTAGATACGAATTAAGCGTTAAGGTGTGGGAAATGGACAGTCAAAGTGAGTCCAAGAGACCTTGGAATGTGGAATCCAAGAGTCACACTGAATGTAATATAAATGTACTTCTATGTTAATGATAATGTATCTAATGCTTATCTTTCCTATATCGTGCATACTATGTGTGTGTTTGACACTAATACATTCTAACGATATTTACTGCCCAACTCCCCATTATGATATCAATTATGTTATGTTAGTGATAAAGTGAGTATTATATATATATATATATTCCAGTTTAAAGTTATGTAGTCAAAGTGTTTTGGAAAAAGTATTTCTATTTCTAAATTGTAATTAGTGAAAATGTGAAGTTGGGTTACACTTTTTGCCTTTTTTTGAGAAAAAAAATTCATTTTTTTTTTTTTCTGTTCTTCAACTTTCTACAAGCCAAAACAATTTTTTTGTTTAGAATTTCATTTTGCGATAAAAATAAAATTTGTCAGAAATTTTATTAGCTTTCTATTACTTATTTTTTGGATTTTTTTTATACACATTTGATATGTCAACTTAGTGTTTCTTCGAGTGTGTTTTTTAACAATCAAAGGATTCATAAAAAGTCATGTTAATACGCGCTGGTGTATTCTTCGAAAACTTCGTGTTTTTGAGAAACAAAATATGTTACAACAATATAGACAGATTCTACTTAGGTTTAATTATATTTACAAAACCAACTGATGCATATCATAATTAATAGAATTTTTTGAACTGATTCAATATGAAAAAACTTCATATTTTGAATATGTTTCGGGATGCATGAAATTTCTCAACATATAAGTTATAAACTAAAAATCTAAAAACTACCCATTACAGATGACGGACCAATGTAATGCACCATAATTTTAAAAAAAAAATTTACAGTGTATTTTGGAAGATACATAATATTGATTTCAATTAATCATAATGACCTTTAGAAATTGTTTGCACCCGTTTTATTACAAAATTAATTAAAATTAGTAAATATTTATGAAATTCCATAAAAGTTATATTTTCAGAAAGTAGATTGAATTCTGCAAATGCTTGTCTTGGTTCCGATAGTTAATTCAGAAATTTTCATTGAGTTTAATCAGTCCAAAGTTGAAGAAATGTGTTTAGAGCTCAGCTCTGCATAATTGCAGACGTTTTAGTTCGGCTGAACTTTTAAAAAAAGTTCGGCCAAATTGTTTTTTCCCCAACGACTCGTCAAGTCTAATTACACAAAAGTTCAGCCGAATTTCTTACAAAAGTTTGGCCGAAATTTTAATTGATTTTCCGTCAGCCGGAAAATTCAACGAAGCCCCTCCCAAAAAACATTTCGCAGCGATATAAATTGACATAAACGCATTCATTATTTTCACATAATTTTTCACATTTCTTCAATTGGTCTGATTTTGCAAAGGACTTTTTTGGGTCCAAGGACTTTTTTTGGCATAACATTCAAAGGACATTTCTTGGATAATAACATTTCTTGGAGGTATGTGATACATTTTTTGGGCTTTATTTTTTTTTAAGTTATTTTGTTTTTGGAGGTTTTGGGCTTAATTTTCATTGTTTTTTTTTAAGGTATTTTGTTTTTAGAAGTTTTGGGCTTAATTTTCATTGTTTTTTTTATAGTTTTTTTTTTTTTAGAAGTTTTGGGCTTAATTTTATTTTTTTTTAGAGGTTTTGGGCTTAATTTTCAAATGACATTTTTTTGGATGTATTTTGTTTTTAGAGGTTTTTGGACTTAATTTCCAAAAACATTTTTTGGACTTAATTTTGAAAAGACTCTTTTAGGCATAATATTCAGAGGACAATTTTTGGAGGTATTAATTGAAGTGATATTTTTTTAGAGGTTTTTTGGAGGTATTTTTTAAAGTGGCATTTTTAAAAAGTTGGGCTTAATTTTCAATGGACATTTTTTGGAGGTATTTTTTGAAGTGGCATTTTTTTAGAATACGTGTTTTGGGTTGAAGTAAACTTTTTATAATGATTTTTTAAAATGAGTTTTTGTCTAACTTTTTAAATAAAATTTTTTTGCAGGACTCGGAAGGAAATATTTTGAGTTTCATTTCATTTTTATAAGACATTTTTTTTCTCGGATTTTTTAAAGTAAGTGTTTTGGATTGGAGTATGTATTTTTTGCAAAAAATTTAAAATGAGGGTTTTTTTTTTTTTTTTTTGAAATTGAGTTTTTGTTTAATTTTTTTGAACTTCATACTCTATTATCATGGGAAATCAAAGGAATTGCATGAGAAAATATGATCGAACAAGAGACCCTGAGGAACGTAGAGAACAGGGGAGGGAACCTCGCAAAAGAAAGAGAGAAACACTCTCAAATATTGAAAGGAAAAATCAACCTCAACTAGAAGTTGAAGTAGATATGTAAATGTAAATATTATTAATTTGATATTTAAAATTTTCCTAGTGTAAAATGTGAAGCTTAATTTTTATTTGATGAACATTTGAAAAATATTTTGCAATATAAACAAAGAAAGATATTCCTCAAAACATTGATGATGACATACACAATTTTGAAAGAGAAAGTGAAAGATATTGAACTAATGATTGAAGATGGTGAAAATGTTGAAAGAAATTCAAGTGAAAAAAATTAAACCACAAGGTATATATATATATATATATATATATATATATGTTGAACACATGCATGTATTATTGAAATTATACATATTTATTAATTTAGTTATTTATTGAATATGTAATCTTATTATGTACTATTAATTCGAATATGTACAAATGAAATCAGTGTCGATGATGAGATGTTAGAAAATGTTGACACTCACACATATGGAGGTAAAAGCGGTGACCATGAACTTATACGATATTGTGTTAATTACATTTTTGATATGTACTTCATAAAGGAAAATGTGGCAGTTCAAGCCCAAATGTTGAAAGGTCTCCTATCATTAAGGAAATTAAAAGAAGCTACGACTTTATTGGGTATTCGAAAATAAACAAAAAAATGAAGGAAAATGTGATACAAAATATAAATAGTGCTATAAATTCAATTAGAAGATATAGACAAAAAAATGTTTCAGTTGCACGTAGAGCAATACATATGGCAGTGGTTTCATCAAGTACTAAAGAGAATCGCTTGGTAAAATCTATGGCACGAGCTTTAGGAACCTCACGAAAAACTTTGCACAAACATCGGAAATTTCGGTTGCAAATAAATGTAAATGATGAACTCACTTGTTGGAGAGCTATTTGTAAGCAACCATACAAAAATAGACTTGGAGAAAATGTTAAAAAAACAATATATGAATATTGGAAGAAAAATTCAGGTGTTTTACCAAATGTAAGGGATGTGATGCGAAGAAGAATAGCAGGAAATCAGTACGAAACACATCCAAAAAATTTCTTGGACACCACTCAGATAAAGTTGTTCAACAAGTTCAAAGAAGAGAATCATGAAATTGATGTCTCAATCAGTGCTTTTGTGCAACAAAAACCATGGTATGTAAAACCTATCACTGTACATGACACTTGTTGTTGTCGTTATCATGTAGAATTTCAATTATATTATGACACATTCCTTAATTTTGGTATAAAATTTTGGAAATATCACCTCCTCCTTCCACTATCCGTGATATCATATCTCAAATTCTATGTGGAAGAGAAAGCGATGAATTATTTTATGAAAAGAAATGTGTTGGTGGTAAAAAATGCGATGATTGTGGAAATTTGACTAAATTTGAAAACAAATATCGTATTGATATAAATGATCCATCATTTTCCAACATGAAAGTGAAATGGAAGAGATATGAATATATCCATACATCGATTCAAGGTTCAAATAGTGCTAAAAGAATTGAATTACAAAAAGAATAAATTTTTGTGATAGATTTTTTGAGAAAGTTTGAAGCAGAAATTTATAATACACCAAGCATTCCCATAGAGCTCGATGGCAGGACTTGCAATTTAAGAAATTCTGTGAAGTTTTTCCATTAGGGACCATTTTTCCAGTAATTGATTTTGCAGAAAACTACACATTTGTTCCACAAAAATAAATTCAAAGTGAATACTATCATTCTGACCAAGTCTCCATGCTCGTCCATATTCTATATAGACATGCTGAACAAAACGTTGATCATATAGAAAGCACTAGTGAAAATCGACATGTTATTAAAAAATATCACTTTTATATCAGTGACGATCGTACACATGATACATATTTTGTACAACACCGTTTTGGAAATATTTATGACTCCTTGAAAAGTCGTGGAATAAAATTCAATGAACATTGGATATGATCAGATGGATGCACAGGACAATTCAAATCTTCACAATCGTTCTTTTGGTTCTGTTGTATTCATATGAAAACCTGCATTAAACATTGTTGGAATTTATTTGAGACTGGTCATGGAAAAGGAGAACATGACAGTGCAGGGGCATGCATACAACGAGCACTTTGAAGATATCAAATGGACCCCTCTACAAACCGACTTGTGGACGCTAAAGAAGTTGTTCAATGGTGCATCGCTGCACTAAGCCATGAGACTAACCGATCAAGGGAAGTGCGAAAGTACATTCAATTTAATTTTTATTAGATATCCAATTTTAAACTATGTAAATTTATCACAATGATTATCTTTGATGGTATTTTGATATCATATTTACATTCTTCTTTGAATTTTCCATATCTGTTTTTTTGGCATATTGGGGTCGAAGATGTAGATAGATCGATTGGAAATGACGTTGAAACAAAAAAAGGGACTCGAAAATTGCATTCAATTAAAACAAAGTTGTACTGAAATGCGTTTGCATTAGATAAAAAAAAAATATTCTTGTTTTTGTCATGTTTGCATAGACAACACAAAATCCAATGATGTTTGTGAAAACAAAATGTATGTAAAAGTTTGGAAACATACAGAGCTAAATACAAAGGGGAAAATGTCCATTGCAATGTTTGAAGAAATGCAATCAAAGGAGACTACAATATCATCTGATGGTGATCGAGTTTCTGATCTTGTTAGAGAAGGTAACATTTAAATTTCTTTCAAATGATAGAGATCTAGAAATAGATACTAAAATTATTTTAAAGTTAAATTTTTATGTTAATTATGATCTAAATTTAAATACATATAAGTTTGTTTTATTATGCAGGAAATGTTTTGTTGTAATTGCACCTACTATCAACGATGAAAATGTGAAGTATTATTTGATGTGTTGCACTGAACGAAAGATAAAATTATTAGAAAACTATAATGATCATGAGTTTCAATATGACAGAGGGTCTATTATACTGAAAGGTTATTTTTTCAGACAAATTACTCAAAGTGGGGATTTTGTTTACTTTGAAGACTATGAACCTAATGTCATAAGTTGTCAATATAATCACTTGGTGTGTGCAACACGCATAAAGTTGATAGAGGTTCAATCAAATAAAAAAAACAAAAATTAAGAAATGGAAAATGTCAAAATTCGATCATGAACAGATCATTGAAGATGACATTCCATTGGAATTTTTTTTATTGAATTGCCCAACAATTTCTTCTCTTTGAATTCATGTTTTAGAACTTCTAGAACTCAACTAAAAATTGAACTGCCTTGTTATGTTATCTGTGCAAGTGTTTGCACATTCACATTTTTTTGGTACATGGACACTACTATCAACTGAAAGTAGCTTTTCTATGTGCATTGATGAAAAATGTTGCACGTACTGGATATATATGTTCTAGAATGAAATTAACTGAAAGTATCTTTTCTATGTGCATTGATGAAAAATGTTGCACGCACTAGATATATATATTCTAGAATGCAATTAACTGAAAGTAGTTTTTCTATACATGTATTGATGAAAAATGTTGCACGTACTGGATATATACATGTTCTAGAATGCAATTAACTGAAAGTAGCTTTTCTATGTGCATTGATGAGAAATGTTGCACGTATTGGATATATATATATGTTCTAGAATGCAATTAACTGAAAGTAGTTTTACTATGTGCATTGATGAAAAATGTTGCACGTACTGGATATATATGTTCTAGAATGCAATTAACTGAAAGTAGCTTTTCTATGTGCATTGATGAAAAATTTTGCACATACTGGATATATATGTTCTAGAATGAAATTAAATGAAAGTAGCTTTTCTATACATGCATTGATGAAAAATGTTGCACGTACTGGATATATATACATTATAGAATGCAATTTTAAAATTTTATGATTGTTTGAAACATCTAACAAGACCTAGAATCTTATGATTGTTTTAAGATATATATATATATATATATATATATATATATATATATATTGTATTCAATCGTTTTAATATATATATTCAAACATGTACTAAAATCATTTCTACATGTACATATATATTCATGTGAACTTTTTTTTTGGTTTGGAAAACGACAACTTGAATTTTAAAAACAAAACATTATATCATAATCACATGCCAAATGTAGTTTAACCATCCAAAACTTGAGTTATGAAATTAACTGAAAGTAGCTTTTCTATACATGCATTGATGAAAAATGTTGCACGTACTGGATATATATACAATATAGAATGCAATTTTAAAATTTTATGATTGTTTCACACATCTAACAGGACCTAGAATCTTATGATTGTTTTAAGATATATATATATATGTATTGTATTCAATCGTTTTAACATACATATTCAAACATGTACTAAAATCATTTCTAAATGTACATATATATTCATGTGAACATTTTTTTTTGTTTGGAAAACGACAACTTGAATTTTAAAAACAAAACATTATATCATAATCACATGCCAAATGTAGTTCAACCATCCAAAACTTGAGTTTTAAAAACAAAACATTATATCACAACATTACTTCACATGCCAAATGTAGTTCAACCATCCAAAACTTGAGTTTTAAAAACAAAATATTATGTCACAACATTACTAAACATGTCAAATGTAGTTCAACTATCCAATAAAAACAAAACATTAAATATCACAATCACATGCCAAATGTAGTTCAATCATCCAAAATTTGAGTTTTAAAAGAAAAATATATTATATAACAACATTACTTCACATGCCAAATGTAGTTCAACTATCCAATAAAAACAAAACATTATATCATGCCAAATGTAGTTCAACTATCCAATAAAAATAAAACATTATATTGTGCAATCACATTCCAAATGTAGTTCAACCATCCAAAACTTGAGTTTTAAAAACAAAAAAAAAATATAACACAACATTACTTCACATGCCAAATGTAATTCAACCATCCAAAACTTGAGTTTTAAAAGCAAAACATTAGATCACAACATTACTTCACATGCCAATTGTAGTTCAACTATTCAATAAAAACAAAACATTATATCGTGCAATCACATGCCAAATGTAGTTCAACCATCCAAAACAACAAAACATTAAATATCACAACATTACTTCACATGCCAAATGTAGTTCAACAATCCAAAACTTGAGTTTTAAAAACAAAACATTATATCACAACATTACTAAACATGTCAAATGTAGTTCAACTATCCAATAAAAACAAAACATTAAATATCACAATCACATGCCAAATGTAGTTCAACCATCCAAAACTTGAGTTTTAAAAACAAAACAAAACATTATATCATGCCAAATGTAGTTCAACTACCCAATAAAAACAAAACATTATATCATGCAATCACATTCCAAATGTAGTTCAACCATCCAAAACTTGAGTTTTAAAAACAAAACAAAAAATTATAACACAACATTACTTCACATGCCAAATGTAGTTCAACCATCCAAAACTTAAGTTTTAAAAACAAAACAAATTATAACACAACATTACTTCACATGCCAAATGTAGTCCAACCATCCAAAACTTGAGTTTTAAAAACAAAACATTATAGATCACAACATTATTTCACGTGCCAAATGTAGTTCACATAAAATATGTCCAAAATTTGTATCTCACAAGTATCAAATATCAAGTTATATATGACTGCATCTAGATAACACTATATATAAAAAAGTAAATTGAAGACTAAATCTATTGAAAATATAATGTTGCACGTGCATGTGCATCATCCATCAAATATAGATGGATGTAGTGTCTCTCCCAGCAAAGTCATGATCCTCGAGCTATCCTACGAAGCGGAAGCATGGGGGACCTGTACACAATTTGTACAAACATTAAAATTTAATGTTTTAAAATTGAATGAGAATATATAGAACTTCATGTAAAAAAACAAAATGTAAAAAAAAATCATGCAATACCTCATGAGGTTCCCTCTCTATTTGTTGTTCGTTGACTAAAACTTCACCCACTGGAACATCTTCAACAATAAACAGTACAACATATATATATATATATATATATATATATATTATAAAATTTCAAATGAAAATGCATATATAAACTTATTTTTAATATTAAAGAAAATTTTAGACAACTTGTTCAATGGTTGAAATGGTGTGGTTGTTCCTATCTCCATCATACACTCCATCGCTAGAGTCTGTGGAGAAAATAAATCCTCTATAGGAACCTAAAATTCAAAAGATTTAAAAGTATAAAATAACTCAAGATATAAATCTCAATTTATAATAAAACTTTTGAACTTCAATTTATAACTTATAACTTAAAAACATATATATTTAAGTGAAAAATTGAATACTTATGCTGGTGGATTTGGCACATCTCGTAAGAGTGGCTTGGAAAGAAAATCTCCAGAAACCTAAAATTCAAAAAATTTAAAATAACTCAAGATCTAGATATATCTCATTTTTTAATGGAACTTTTTGAGGTGGAATATATAACTTAAAAACATATTTAAAAGTGAAAATTTGTTCATACTTGTGATGGTGGATTTGGCACATCTCCCAAGGAAGAAGAAGGTACCGCCATCCCAAAAACATCGAACGAAATCGGAATATGTTAAAACATTTTATTATATATATACATGTACATGTGTGCACAATTATTTATTTTAAAAATATCTCATCATGTTTCAATATATATAATAATAGATAAAAAATAATTGTACATCATCATGTGTTCACTTAAAAAACACTAACATTTTCCAACATAGGTGAGAACCATCTTTATTGTATGATTGAGGGTGGGACCCATCTTGATTGTTTAAATGCAGGCTCCGACCATGATATTAACATTTTCTTCATTCATCAAGCGTGACAACTGCCAATGGTGTTAACATATAATGATACATTTTTGTTAGATTAATGTATACAAATAAATATATGTATATATGTATTTATTACAAATTGTACGTGTTAAAATAATCACCCTAACCATAACACATATCATTCCCATGCCCTCTTGCTCATGAACAATTAGGTCTCGCCAACCATTGTGACAATTATTTGCATATGTTTTGAAATCTTCAACACCCATGTTGTCAATCTCTTCATCTGTATAATACACAAAATTAACGCGTGCATTCTCACGTGCTCTTTGTTGATTCAGACAAAACATCGACTCCACCCAATCCACTGTGAACATTGTCAATGATGGCATCCCTTGCTTCTTGACTAATTTGAGAAGTGGCATCCATATCTAACCACAAAGTTTCGACACTAAGAGATCGACTAACCAATGGTGGCTCAGAGCGAGGCAACTCAACATCACGCCTAGTGCCCCTACAGTCACAAAATCGACCTTTCCCAAGACCAAAAATTTCAGAGGGAAGGTCATTGTAATTGGGTTTCATTTGCAAAAAGAATTCTGCATAAAATAATTTTGCAAAATAAATCGGAACCTTGTCGTTCCATGGGAGTCTTCCATAAGACGCAAAGTGTCTATCATACAAATAGTGAGCTATATGAGGGTGCTTGAAATATTTCACCTTCAACATCTTTCTTTTCAACCCTTCTTTGAAATTAAACATAGACTTGGCCATTTCTGTTGTAACTCTTTGTTTAACAACCTCCTATGTATCGGGACCTATCACTGTTTCCTTTCTTTTTCTCATCACTTCTATAAAAGTATCAGTGGTTGGCCCAAGCTTTAGATACACATCTACTAGTTCACTTAAAGAGCGTGTAAAAGCCACGAGATCTCTCTTCAATTTTGCATGAAGATGTTGACACCTTTGTAAGGTGCATTGCTGCATGTTTGTTTCCTAAGGTATATCGGAAATGTCGGATGGATAAGTCATTCTTGGTGTACAACCTTCTTCTTGAATGACCCGTTTTGTCGTACGCCTTTTTTGAGCAACATTTGGAGCAACATTTTCAGCTTATGCATCAATATATAAAATTTTTTATATTGCAGAAATTTCCGGATTATCCACAATGTTACGAAACAATGGTTGACGTTTCGAATCCCAATGGGGATCCATCTTCAAGGCAGGATTTTGAATGAAGAATGAAAAAAGAGCAGAAGTTCAGGGTTAATATATAGATAAGGGGAGACAAATAGCGGACAAGACCAACTAATTAATTAATAATTTTTTTTTTAATATTAATAAATTGTAATTAATAATGTTTATAAATTTAATTAATTTAATAGTATTTTATTTTTTATAATTCTATTTTAAAACCTAACTAATATATTCTATTAAAGTATAACTAATCTATCTTATTTTTATAAATTTAATTTTAATTCTAATATTTTTAATTTTAAATAGTTATAATAAATTTTTAATTAATTTTAATAAATAATAAAATGTTATTATAGTGAATTAAGGAGATTTAATAAATGTTACTAAAATTATAAAACCTAATGTTTATGAACAAGCTGAATAATTATTTTATCTAATAATATAATTTATTCTTATTTTTGTTATTTTTAAAATTTCAATAATAATAATAAAATCGATATTAACAAATATTTATTCCAAGAGTAAATAAATGTTAATAAAATAAGTTAAATTATTTTTAATTATTATTAATTTTATAATTAATTTTTAATCTTAGTCTCACATATTTAATTATTTTTAATAATAATTATTTATAATTATAACAATAATTAATTTTTAAAAACCTATAGATACTAATAATAAATCTTAATTAATTAATTTTTATTAATAAAAATAAAAAGAAATTAATAATGATAATTATTAAAAGTAACTAATAGGATTAGCTATTAAGCATAAGTCAAACCCTAATTATTAAAAACTATAGATACTAATAATAATTCTCAATTAATTAATTCTTATTATTAAAAATAAAATTAATTAATAAGGAAAATTATTAAAAGTAACTGAATCCTACAAATTTATAGGAGGAGAAGCAAACCTGAGATACTATACCTTTGAAAGAGGATGAACCCTCAGAGCACATTTGTCGAATTAGAGGCCGCCAACTATCACTGATCTCGAATCCTCCATCTATGTTAATGTTATGAGGGTGCTTTATAATCTCGAGGGCTTCCCTAATTTTTCTTCTACGATAGTGTTCCTCCCTAGCTATGATTTTGGCATCCTCAAGACGCAGGCAATGCTTAGTTTTCAAGGAGTGATTAGCAAGGGCCGAGGTGCGAGATCGATCATGCTTGATATCAGCACCATGCCCTTTAAGATGCTTTTGAAGAGAGCGTCCAGTTTCACCAATATAACTTTTTTTGCATGAGCAGTCAATCTTGTAAACACCTTTAAGCTGCCCAGGATTAGTGTTATCTTTCACTGACTTCATTTTCTGTCTTATTGTCTCAACTGCCGAAAATTGTGCGAAGATGTCATTCTTACCTAGAACCTTGGCGATCTTATCTGCAACACCCTTAATGTAAGGTAGAAAAACCCTACCATGATTTTCTTGAGGTTCTTGGCACTTCTTGGAAATGACCGAACCCTCAACTCTTCTTATGGCTCTTTTGATCTCTATCTCCTTATAAGATATACCCTTGAAAACAGATGTTAGGTGAGTGATTTCATCCTTTATGTGCTCCTCATCGGATATCCTCAGGGCTCTTATGGCAAGAGTGTTAAGAACACCAATTTTCTGAGCAGGATGATGGTAAGACTCGATATGAAGATAACTGTCAGTATGTGTTTTCTTCCTAAACACCTGATGCCCCAATGTTCCATCTTCCTTTCTAGTAATAGGGAAATCCAAGAAAGGAATGCTCTTGTTTACTTCCATTTCCATAGTAAACTTGATCTCAGAGGAAATTAAGTTGAGGTGATTAAATAATTTATCGAGATTCTCCCTACCATGTGTCCATTTTATGTTGGTGTCGTTTACAAAACGCTTCCACCAGGCTGGACTTAAGGGGAAATAGGCAAGGGATTTCTTCTCAAAGTGCTCCATAAATCAGTTGGCGACAATAGGTGAGAGTGGTGATCCCATTACAACACTCGATACTTGTTCATAGAACTCTTGTTGGAAGCTGAAGAAGGTGGATCGTAAACAGATTTCTGCAAGCTTAGCAATTTCTGGATCTGTAACCTCTTTGATCACCTGTACCACTTCATCTAATGGAATCTTCGTAAACAATGAAACTACATCAAAGATCACCAATATGTTGCTCTCCTCCACCCTTTCTTCCTCAATAAGTCTAACGAAATCATTGGAATCCTTAATGAAGGAATCAGTATTTCCAACAAGAGGTTTAAGAATCTTGGCAACGTATTTTGCCAATTCATAGGTGGGGAAACCAATGGTATTGACAATTAGTCTAAGGGGAACACCTTCTTTATGAATCTTGGGAAGACCATAAATTCTTGGAATGACCTCACAGGTTGGGGTCAACTTCTTTTTTAACTTGTCATCGATATGAGAGTTCAAGATAGATTTCTTGACTTCTCTCAAAACCTTTGGCATAGGATTGGAATTGAGGTTCTTGTAGCTGCTACAATCCAGATGCTCATTCATTTTCCTAATATAATCAACCTTATCCATAACGACCATTGCTCCTCCCTTGTATGCTTTGAGGACCACAATTTCATCATTATCGTGAAGAGATTTAAGAGTCTTCATCTCATCCTTGTCGAGGTTACTTCTAGGGGCCTTTGCTTTTCTTAGAATAAGGGAGCATTCTTGTCGCAGTGCTTGCTTGTCATCCAAAAGTAAACTATGAATGCCTTCTTCGATGCTACAAAGAATGATTTCTTTTGGAATACCTTTAGGAGTGACGACAAATCCTAAGCCTTTACTGAGAATCCTAAGTGTTTCTGAACTTAATTCCACAGAGGATAAGTTCACCACTTTCCTGTGAATGGTTCCATTCGAATCATCATTTAAAACGCTTTTTATAAGAGTCTCGTCCTCCATGTTTCCTAACCTGCTACCCACCATGCATGATAAATTCTTACTCGGAGAGTTAATGAAGCCTTTTGCTTTTCCCTTTTGGCGCACACTAGAGTGCCTTTTATCGGCCTTCTTATCACTATCCCTATCATAAGGATTATGGCTCGCATTGTTGTCCTTATCTTCCCTATCATAAAATTTTGTATATTAAAAAAACACATGTAAACAAATTTGAAAAAATTGAATGAAAAATTAATTCAAATTAATGGCCACCTTGATGTGGTTGGCTAGCATCTTGTCCACCCTGAGACTGTTGAGAACCAGAATGACCCTGCTGAGAACCATAACAACCACTGATTGGTTGAGAACCAACACGACCATCCATTGATTGGCCTCTGGGGGAATACATATCACCACCTTCACGCAATTCACCAACACTTATTAATGGCCCTCTAAAGGAATGTGTACCACCACCAACCTCACGAGACAAGAGGGAAGCTTCATAAAAAAATATGAATTTATAATCAATTCAAAAATACATTCATACATATAAATACATGTACATATTCATTGATTAAATTGTCTGAACCATGGGCATTCTCCATTGATGGAGTAGACAGCCTTGTCCTACCTCCTAAACAATATAAAATAAAACTTATTAACAACTAATTTAACTCACAAAATTGATAAAAAATCAATTCCATATGTACACACATATACGTATATGTATGGAGATTTAAGATTATATTTAAATACCATGAACATCTCTCGATCCCTGATCTCCCTCTCGTAGAGATATGAGATTATGTTGATCTTCGTTGTTCATCCTCCATGATATATATATCTACAGTGGAAATTTACAATTCTTTTTTTAAATTACTATTTAAAAAAAAAATTCAAAATAAATTTCAAAAAATTAATGTAATTTAGTGTACACAAATTATGTAAAACACAACTTAAAACACTAATTGATGTGTGAAACTCAATTTAAGCAAAATTTTTATAAAAACGTTAAGTTCACCAAATTGCGCTTTACATGGTGGGAGCACACTTGGTATAAAATTGAAAAAAAAAACACATGGTCATTAAAAAAGAAGTGTGAAACTCCATTTAAACAAAAAATTGTTGAAGTCCTCACATTTTAATTTTATAAAAATGTGAGGTTCACCACTTGTTGTAAATGTGAAGTTCACCAAGTTACGTTTTACATGGTGTGGTGGAACCACACTTGGTATATAATTGAAAAAACACATGGTCATTAAAAAAGACGCATTTATAAGTACAAAACACATACATATCCAAGATATGTTACAATGTCCATCAATAAATTTTGAAGGAGAGCATCTCAACACTAATTCATCTTTGAGAGCTGAATCTTGAATTTTTGAAGAAGAGCGTCTCAAAACTAATTCATCTTTGAGAGATGAATCTTACATTGGCATTGCCCAGTATAATTCTAATTCATCTATTAATTCATCTTTGATAGATGAATCATGAATTGGCATTTCCCCACGCAATAGATTAGCAAACATCTTATTAAGATTTGTACAATGTCTTATACTAAAAATTTGAAATTGGCTAGCAATATTGTTTGCTTTTCCATGCAGTTGTTTTAGCCTCTCCTTCTTACCTTGGTACACGTCTTTCATCTGGTTGCACACAATTTCAGAATTGGTGAAAACTACAATTCCATTTGATCCATACTCCCTAGTTGTTCCCAAGTCTTCTATCAATGCAATATAATATGCCTCGTTGTTTGTTGTTCTTCCCGGTATATTCATTTTCCTTTGGACGACCTTGCTAGTCGCAATATTGGAAAGCACATATGTAATCACTGCTTTCCCTGGATTGGGATAGCAAGAAACATCTATGCATAATGTCCATTTTAAACCATATTTAGTGGGTTTTTTTATCCCTGAAAAAACAAATTCAATCAAATATATTAAATTAGAATTTATTGAAAATGCATGGGATAAATGACACATGTGCGATAAAGGAGATGCGTTAAATATTGAATTGCCTAGAGTTTAAGGGATATTTATGACACATATACATGGTTCATGCATGGTTTGCCTTAAAGTTTGCAATAAAATTTATGGCAGAAATCACATCTAGAAATGACATGCCTTAAGAAATGATGAGATCCAGAGGCTACCTGGCCCTTTACATGAAATGACATGCCTTAAGAAAGAATGAGATCTAGAGGCTACCTGACCCTTTACATGCCTTAAGAAAGGATGAGATCCAGAGGTTACCTGGCTCTTTACAGACTCCTTTGGAACTTGTAGAAGTTAAGACTCAACAAACAAACTAAAATCCTATGGAAGTTCATCCACTTTAAGTCTAGTTTTTAGGCCTTAAATTTTGCCTTGAATTAATGGGGGAAAGCCTCGAGTTTGGGGGATCCTATCCTATGGAACTTCAACTACTTTAGGTTCAATTTTTAGGCCTTAAAATTTTCCTTGAATTAAAGGGAGGAAGCCTTGACTTTGGGGGATCCTATCCTATGGAAGTTCAACTAATTTAGGTTAACTCTTTAGGCCTTAAAGTTTGCCTTGAGTTAATGGGAGAAAGCCTTGAGAAATGACACATGCTTTAAAGTTAATGGGAGAAAGGCAATGACACATGCTTTAAAAAATTTGCCTAAGAATTGATGGGAGAAATGACACATGTACATAGTTTGCCTTAAAGTGGTTGTGGTTTATGGATATTAAAATGAAGAACTTCTATTTAGATCTATTCCAAAGATTGACTGTAGGGGCATTTACTGGATATGTCACCTTTCAAAAAATATGAGATCTAGAGGCTACCGGGCCCTTTACAGACTTTGCCTTTAGAACTTGTAGAAGTTAACACTCAACAGACAGACTAAAATCCTATGGAAGTTCGGCCACTTTAAGTTTTTAAGCCTTGAAGTTTGCCTTGAATTTATGGGAAAAAGCCTTTAGTTTGTGGGAAAAATGGCATGTCCATGGTTTGCCTTAAGTTTATGGTAGAAATCAGATCTATAAATGACATGCCTTAAAGTTTGCCTTGCCTAGAGTTTAAGATAGAAATGACATGTATATAGTTTGTCTTAAATTTTTCATTATAGTATATGGGAGAAATGACATATGTCAAAGGTCACACCCTTATGAGTTTGTGGGAAAAATGACATGTACAGGGTTTGCTTTAGGATTTAGTTTGCCATGAAATTTATGGGAGAAATCACATCTAGAAACCTTTATTTTGACATCTATAAATAGGCTAAGAACATTAAGAAAAAAATTTCAAATTTCAAATTAGTTATGTCCTTAATAAGAAGTATGATTTAGCACTTATCAAATTGTTTAATAATTTATAATAATGTCATTTTTGGCTTGTACTATCATTCATCCTTGATATGTACAAGAATTTTACAACTTCAACATCCACCTACACTATCATCATATCACTGTAGCCATGTCAATCTAAATTATTTATATCCATTACATCATAAAACACTCCACTTTTAACATTTTACAAGAATAAAGCAACATGGAAGGTGTAGATTTAGGTACATTAATAAAATACAGTCATGTCAATCTAGATTATTAAGATCCATTACATCATAAAACACAATCTAGATTATTTATATCCATTACATCATAAAACACTTCACTTTTAACATTTTACAAGAATAAAGCAACATGGAATATGTAAATTTAGGTACATCAATAAAATATAGCCATGTCAATCTATATTATTAAGATCCATTGCATCATAAAACGCTCCACTTTTAACATTTTACATTTTACTCCACTTGAGTTTGGGGGATACTATCCTATGGAAGTTCAACTACTTTCAGTTTTTAGGCCTTAAAGTTTGCCTTTAATTAATGGGAGAAAGCCTTGAGAAATGAAACATGCTTTAAAGTTAATGGGAAAAAGCCAATGACACATGCTTTAAAGTTTGCCTTAAGAGTTTATGGGAGGAATGACACATGTACACGATTTTCCTTAAAGTGGTTGTGGTTTATGGATATTAAAAAGAAGAACTTCTATTTAGATCTGTTCCAGAGATTGACTGTAGGGTCATTTACTGGATATGTCACCTTTCATAAAAGATGAGATCCAGAGGCTACCTGGCCCTTTATAGACTCTGCCTTTAGGACTTGTAGAAGTTAACACTCAACAAACAGACTGAAATCCTATGGAATTTCAACCACTTTAGGTTAAGTTTTTAGGCCTTAAAGTTTGCCTTTATTTAATGGGATAAAGCCTTTAGTTTGTGGGAGAAATGGCATGTGCATGGTTTCCCTTAAAGTTTATGGGAGAAATCACATCTAGAAATGACATGCACCTTAAAGTTTGTCTTGCCTAGAGTTTAGGAGAGATAACATGTACATGATTTGCCTTAAATTTTGCCTTATAGTATATATGGGAGAAATGACATAAAAATGACACATGCCTTAAAGTTTGCCTAACCTTTATGGGAGAAATGACACATGTACACGGTTTGCCTTAAAGTGACAGTGGTTTGCACTTACTTAAACAACTAGTGGTAGTGGTTGATTAAGTTATGTCAAAAGTCACACCTTGATGCGTTTGTGGGAGAAATGACATGTACATGATTTGGAAAATTATTTTATGCACTTACTAAAACAACTAGTGGTAGTTGTTGATGAAGTTATGTCAAAATTTGGTAGTGGTTGATTAAGTTATGTCAAAAGTCACACCTTGATGAGTTTGTGGGAGAAGTAACATGTACATGGTTTGCAAAATTATTTTATGCACTTACTAAAACAACTAGTGGTAGTTGTTGATGAAGTTATGTCAAAAGTCACACCTTGATGAGTTTGTGGGAGAAATGACATTTACATGGTTTGCAAAATTATTTTATGCACTTACTAAAACAACTAGTGGTAGTGGTTGATGAAGTTATGTCAAAAATCACACCTTTATGAGTTTGTGGGAGAAATGACATGTACAAGGGTGTTTCTAAACTCCAACTCTCTTTGTTTGGATCTGTTATCTACTTCTGCAACCCACTTGCGATTTCTAACAAAATGGATAACCTGGAAAAACACTACAGAGGAAAGAAAATCAACAGATTATATAATTTGTTTATGAAATGCACCTAGTTGTGAAGGAATAAACAAGTGTTTCAATCTATGTTTTTGAGGTTCTTTGAATTGCCTATGCAATTCAAATATTATCCTATGTTTGTTATTTGTCTTTAAGAAAATATGCTTCAATAAAAAGTAGATGATGTTCTGTAGAGTAACCGTATACAATGCTTTAATGTGAAGATAGTACTTTACCTACAAAACAATGTAATTGAAGATTGTGCTTATATATCAGAGTTCTGTTATGACATCTTTATCTTCCCTACCTGAAATGCTAATATCTTCCTTTCCCTGTATATTTCACTATACTGAAAGAATGGATTTTCTGAATGTCATGGTTTTCAAGACGTGGATTTGTTTGTTGGTTTTACTTGGTATTCTCAAAGGGCTAGACATTTCGAATCAATTCTGAAGGTTGTTTTATTTGAATTCAATCATGTCATTTTGAAACAGAGAAAATTTAAGCCAGGAAGGCCGAAAATGAAAATAGTAAGGCAGTCTGTTAGTGAGACTTAGTATGGCCGTGGGACACATCCATCATTAGGCCATAGAGTTATGGATTCACTTACAACTATTGAGTCCTATTCATTTGACCTATAAGTGTTTATCATTTTTTTGTTGATCACACAAGCTAGGTTTGGTTGGAGGTTGTGCAGTCAAGGTTTGTTTATTCAATTACATGGATTCCCCTGTGGAAACTTTGAATTAGTTGCCTGTCAATTTAATCCTATATGGAATATTTCCTATAAATTGTGGATTATCCTAATTTTATTTTATTTTGAGCTAGAAAAGAATCTAAACATCTTCTTATCGCAAATTATGAGGTATTTATTGGTTGTATATGAATGTTTAGATCATTACAATCTATCCCTTTATTAGAAATCTATCATTGGAAACCACAAGAAATAGGTACCGAATGGTCCAAAATATTGGAAACATGAAAGTAGTCTCTAAAGGGGTGTCATCTACATGCTAGATAAAATGCCTTATCCTTTTCAAAATCTGTCCAGTATTAACAACATAGAGTTCCAATGATCTAGAGGTATTTTTTTCATAGATAAATGGGAATTTTGAGCTATGCTCCAAAGGGCCTTTTTGTCAATCTTCCTATGAAGGAATATACCAAGACACGTCTTGGAAAAAAACCCATCCTTTAAAGAACCCTTCAAAGGATTCCCGAGAAATTTGTTACTCTCCTTCATATAGCTCCACACATACCAAGTGAAAATAACATAACATGGCTTGAAGGAAACGAAACCAAAGAGTGTCTTTAGGTCATGGAAGATATCACATGGAAGAGTGTATATTTTTGTTAGCTTGGATAAACACTATGCCTGCAGCCTCCATGATTTTATCCAACTCATTGATGTCATTCTCCTATGTGGGTTCATCATGTACAACATCAAATTCATTGGGCCTTGTTTTAAGCAATTTATGAAGCACATCTGATAATGATGTTGATGCCTCTTCATAGATACCACTCACTAAATAAAACTCAGCAAAAAAATCCAGGAACATCAAAGCAAGTAGCGGGGTAAGTAGTAGCTCACCTAGGATCTGTTTCATTTTGAGAGCTATCATAAATTTAGATTTCTCCATATCCCGCAGCGGCTTCCCCATTGGCATCTAAAGCTAGTATCTTTTCTAGTTTGATAGCCAACAAACAGAGACAGGTAAAAATACAGAGAAGGGAAGGGAATTAGGGAAGACGGAAGGAAAGCCAAAGGCAACTCAGATTCTTTAATTTCTTCTTTTTAAGGGATGCTCCATTGACATCCGACAAAAGGAGGATTGGATTCCATCCTCGGAATCTGTCCAATAAAAACATGCAATTTGAGAGATTGCAATTTTGATATTCTTGGTTAACTTGCAGGCTCGAAAATTCTCATAGTCATACCTTGGAATGGAAGAAATTGCAATATTGTTGTGCTTAAATTGCAGGGTTGAATTCCAATAGGAAAAAAAAATTGATGGAAAAAAAGTCCCATAGAAAAAACCATCTAAATGTGGGGCATTTTAGTTAGATTTTATACCATGACAAGAAGTTAAAAATGAAATTTGATCTTCCCTTTGGAAAGTATAATTTTATTCTTTCAATGTCTTCCTTTTAGGATTTAGCTTCGACTTAACACCAGTTCAAATAAAAAGAAAACAATTTCAAAATAATAGTGACTTAATATTCCGCAATTCTAAAGAAAATCTAACAATCATACTTGAAATATATGGAAAAGGGAATTTATATTAAGAATAAAGTTCAATCCTCATAGTCATAATCTATTCAAAACACAAATAATTAATATTAAAAGTACCAAGCACATGGAGTAGGAAAGGATTTAATGAATACCATAATCTAGGTAGGTGCAAACAAGATATAAATGACTTCATAGACACTCTAGGCTATAACCCATTAGAAATAAAAACATAGACATAAATGAGTACATTTCTCTCAATTTCTTATTTCCCATTAAATTAAAACGAAGGCAAAAGGTTTCATAAGCAAGCACTTGAAATATAGAATCCACATCTTTGAAAATCGTAAAGCAAAAATTAGTTGAAAATGAAAATCTATTTGTAAATTTCAAATTTTACGAGAAGAAATATAGGGTGGAAGTTAATTACATGTGATAAAAGAGTAGATTATTGACAAATTATAGTTCGTTGCATATTATTCAAACTTTATAGCAGGGTGTTGTACTAACCTGGAAAGTTGGAGACGAAGCCGCAATTCGGAGATCAACGAGGCCGCAATCAACGAGGAAGTCGTAGAGGAAAATTACCTGCAAACAAAAAAATAGAAATAAAATTAAAACATAAAAACAACAATAAAATTAATTCACAAAGAAAAAAAAAACAACAGAAAATTACCTCCTCGCCCCTGCGCAACACCAAGACTTGGCAAACACGACAACCTCAACAAACACAACAACCTCATACAGCAAACACAACAACCTCATACAACAAACACAAACACAACAGACACTAATAAGCCCGAAACACAAATGCAGTAGACACTAATAAGCCCGAAACCCATTCACGTTTCCAGGCTGGTGTATTTATAAACTAAAGTTCAGCCGAATTATTTTAAGAATTTGGCCGAAATTATGTTGTTGGTTTTCCCATCTCCGACCAAAAATCTGTTTGTCCACGCCGCCAGTACACCGTCAATGTAAACGACAGAATGAGTTCGGCCGAACTAATTTCGAAAGTTCAGCCGAACTGTTGGGAAAATGAGTTTTTTGCCCCCGATTCTCACAAAAGTGTAACCCACCTTCGTGGGTTTACCTTTTAAATATTTATTATATTAATTATATATAGAGAAAATTATATATGTGAAATACATAATTTTGTGAATGAATTTATTTAATTGATAAACAAATAAATATTGTTGCGAATATAATTTTTTTAATATTAATTAATAATAGGAGAATAATCATCATATTTATGGTTTGAATAGACAAAATTTGTTTTTGACCTAGCGCTCTGCAACTCTGCGCTTGCGGCGGCGTTCTCGGCCCTCTGGCTGATCTGGAGGGCTCCTTTGCCTTCCTTCGGAGGTTTTTCTTCTTCTGTTCCGGTGCTGTTTTGCGCGGCGTATAGCTAGGGATTCGCGTCGCATTTGGTAGGCGCGATGTGTTGAGTTTGATCGGGCGCGGCGCATTGTTCCCTGCGCGGCGATTTGACCTCCGCCGCGGCGCATTGTCCCCGAGCGGGGCTTTGGCATTCGCGTGGCGCTTTGTCACCCTGTTTCGGGTCTTTTGGATTGGTCGAGGGTCCCTCTATCCCCTCGAATGGATTGACCGCCGGGGAGTCGTGAGTCTTAGATTTGTTCGAGCGTAGGAGCCGCTACTCAAATGGAGGTGCCTCCTCCTCCTCCCCCCCGCGATGATGAGGCTTTTCTCAAGCTTCTAGAATCTCCGCCAAAGAAGAAAACCCTCGGAGCCTACGAAGTTTGTGAAGCGTTTGGACGAAATTCCCAGAGATATCGCTCCCTCCCCGAGGGATCGATAAAGGTCGCCCTTTCTCCGGCCGAGTGCGCCTTGGTTGGTCGGTTCACGGAGCCTCGGCCCTCTCCCAAAACCACGGAGAGTTGGGTTGCTAGGAATTGGGCTCCTCCGATTAAAAAATAAAGTCACCTCGTATTTTCTTGGGAAAGGTTTCTTTTTGTTTGAATTCACGAGACAAGGAGGACAAGGATATGATTTTCCGGGAACGGTCCGTACTTCATGGGCCCTCGGGGCCGTATCTCAATAAGTGGACACCGGATTTTGACCCTCGTCGTTGATGTTCCCACCGCCGTTCCGATGTGGGTTAGGCCGCCCATTCCCGCTTTCGTTCATTGTTGGAATTGGGAATCTCTAAAGCACATAGGCAATACTTTGGGAAAATTCATCGACCGAGCTAACGAGCAAAGACCAATACGAATGTGCTAGAATCTATGTAGAAGTTGATCCGGAGGTAGGTCCGCCTAAGGCAATAAAGATCGGGGTTGGAAGGCTGGACCCATGTTCAAATGTTTGGACTATGAGCAACTGTCGTTTAAGTGTCGAAAATGTCATGTCTACGGACATTTTGCTAGAGGTTGTCCAAAAAAATGGTGAAGTCGAGAAAGGCAAGGAGGAAGGATGGACCCGTGTCAAAAGGACCAAAAGCTCGCTCATAAAGCCCCTAGAACAGAAATGCGAATGGTAAAGGTCCTCAAACAGCCCCACGGGATTCAAACCCCTATCATGGAAGTCAAAGGAAATAAATATGCACGATTAAGCACGTAAAAAAGAAGACACCCAAGAACCGGAGATGCGGAAGGAAAATTCGCCTCACAAAGAGTCCCCTTTCGGAATCAAAGCAAATCGAAATTAATGCGGACGGATCAAAAGAGATACCCATAGAAGAGAACGAGGAAATGCAAGGTACGGAGGACTCGGAAGAATAAAGAGAAATAGGGGACTCGCAAACTTCAACCGGAAGATCATTGAGAGGCCGAAAATCATCTAGAGAAAAAAAGAGAGCAGGAGACCTACAAAGAAAAACTTCGGGGAAGCCAACCAACCCTCGAGAAGCTCTTGGCAAGAACACCGAAGATGATCGAAATCGGTCCCCGAGCTCTAAAGGAGCTCACCACCCCAAAAGTAAATGATGAAGATCATCTCCTGGAATTGTAGGGGTATGGGGAGCGGAACAAAAGAAGATGCTATAAGAAGTTTAATAAGATCCGAAACTCCCCGATATCCTTCTCATCCGGGAGACTAAAATGGAGGAAAATGCCTTCCTTCATATTAGTAAGAAATTATGGAAGAAATGTGATGGTCAAGCGATCTACGCTCAAGGTGCTTCGAGGGAGGCTCGGGCACTATTTGGAATGCCAACAAATACTCATTGGTCGAAGAAGCTTCCAACACACATTGGTCGTTCACAAAATTACGGCATGTGGAATCCGATATGACCCTCTCCCTCTTTAATGTGTACGTCCCCAGTAAGCGTAGGAGAGAAAAAGTCTTGTTGGGACTCCATTAGAAATATGGCGGAATCTAAAGAGTTGGAAAATATCATCATTGCAGGGAGATTTGAATCTCACCTTATCAATGGCGTAAAAGCGTGGAGGAAGCATCGTCGAGGATGCGGCACGGAGAATGGGTAGAGGACCTACTTCAAGACCAGGATCCGATAGACATTAAGCCCTCTACCCTGGGTAAGTACTCCGGGTCCAACAAAAGACTCGGTCCGGGTCATATCGCTGCAAGGTTAGATAGATTCCTAGTTCACAGTTCCTTTCTTCTTCTTGGTCTAGAGGCTAGAATGCACATTCACGCCATGCAAGCATCTCCGATCACCGTCCTATTAAACTTGACTCTGCTGGCCCATTCGGATCAAGGCCCCATTCCATTTAAATTTAGTTCTCTTTGGGTGAAGGATCAGATCCTTCGGTAGCTAATAAAAGAAATGCGGGAAACACCCGCTTAAAGGCTCGCCTTCTTTGTGCGGGAGGAGAAACTTAGGAGAGTTAAAGCGAGCGATTAAAGATTGGGTGAAAACCTTACCTAATCCTGCAGAGGAACGGAAAAAGGTGCAAGAATGCCTTGAGATGCACCATTTGAAAACGGAAAATGTCAAAATCACTAAAGACATACTAGATAAGGAGGCGGATCTTCAACACGGGCTCCTTAAGGCTAGTATGGCAGAGGAAGACTACTCGGAGAATGAAATCCCGCTAGCCTCCGGCTTAAGGTGAGTGACAAGAATACATCTTTTTTCCACAAACAAGCCCAAGCCCGAAAAATCTACAATTCCATATCAAAAATAAATGTAGATACTATCAAGCATAGAGATATTCACGGCATAAAATATGCTACTTTCTCTCACTTCAAAAAACCTCTACAGACGAAGAAGAGGCCTTGGGTCATGTATCTAATCTTGTGAATGAGGTGCCCTCTTTGATTACCGACAGAAGAATCATTTCTTAGAAGCATAAATCACTAACAATGAAATAAAAAAAAGCCCTCTTCGCTATGGAACCGGATAAGGCCCCGGGCCCCCGACGGGTTCACCGCCGTATTCTTACGGACTTGTTGGTAGATAGTGGAGAAAGATCTATGTAGAATGGTCCGGAAATCTCAAGACCTGCCGTAAAATCGGGGGAAGCGAGCAATTCGGCATTTCTTGCCCTCATCCCTAAGGAAAAAGGCGCCAACTCATTCAACAGAGTTTCGTCCTATCTCCCTTTGTAATACAGAGTTACAAGATGATTACTAAAGTTATAGCCAACGGATTAAAAACCGTTCTTCCCGTCATTATCCCGTAAAACCGGGGAGGTTTCATCCAGGGAAGACAAATAGTGGATAACTTTATTATGGTTCAAGAGGCGATACACTCAAGTTTGGCTCGCAAAGAGAAAGGTATGGTTGTTAAACTAGACCTTGAAAACTCTTTTTGACAAAGTGAGACATAGCTTCTCGTTGGATGTCTTGCGCAAATTTGGTTTTTGGCCCCAAATTTATCAATTGGATTAAGGCTTGTATCAGTTGAACCATGGATTGCCCCATTGGTTAATGGGAGGGCTCATCGATTTCTTCAAAGCTTCTCGTGGTCCCGAGACAAGGATGTCCTCTTTCCCCGCCGCTCTTTGTCCTCCAAGCTTATGTGCTCACCATTCTCGAATAAAAAAGCAAGCAGGATCATGAGATTATGGGACCGAGCATTGCAAGAGGGGTGAAATTTATAAATCATGCATTATTCCCGGGATGATTCCCTCTTGCTAGGTGTCGCCTCTCGTGACTGCAAAAAATTTAAAGCCGTGATCGATGAGTACCGTGAAGATCTCGAGACGCACCTCAATAAAAGAAAATGTCATATCTTCCGTTGGAATACCCCTCGCTACCACTCTTCGGGCCATTTCCCGTAGCTTTGACTTCACCGCCTCCTCAACATGGACATCCTTCAAATACTTGGGTCTCCCTATTTTCCAAAAATCCGTTGTAATCGGAGATTGGATACCCCCTGTTGGATAAATTTAAGTTTAAGATAGAATATTGGGGTTTCAACCGGCTTAACCTCGGTCGGAAAGTCGCTTCCGATTAAAGTTGTCTTAAGCAGATCTCTCCCCATTTATCAATTTTCCGTTATGCTAGCCCTCGCTGCATTATGAAGGAGATGGAGGCTCACATAAGAAAAATTTTTCTCGGAAAGGTGGGAAAACTAATGACAATAAATTCCCTCTTATTAGCTAGGACAAAAATCTCCAAGCCCGTAATGGAAGGTGGATTGGGATTCAAGAGTCTTAGCATTCAAAAACATAGCGCTGGGTGCAAAACTTCTTTGGAGGTTAATTGCCCCTAGTCCGAGTTGGGCTCAACTTGCCCCGTGGGAAAAAATACTATCGTGGGCAGGAGGAAACGGTGTCCGGACAATCCTATAGCTATCGTTGGATCTATGATACACAAGCTCCGTTTAAAGTCATCCTCCTTAATTAGTCATCATGCGCATTGGATTCCCGGTAATGGCAAGCGGATTAGAATATGGGAGGATCGTATAATGGGTCGTGGACCCTCCGGATGATGATAGATCCCCGATTTTGTTAAAAAATTGGATGTCCGAGAGCGAGCTTTAATACTCGATGGGATATATCTAATTGAGAGAATGGCGTTTGGCACTAGCGGATTAAGATTGACGTGCCCCCGACTCGTCCAAGGAATACTCAATCTTCATGACATTCTTAAACGGCAAGGCCCCTCCGGATAGCAGAAAAAAAAGACACCCGTGGTTGGGGATCGACCCCCGGGAGTTATAGGCGCTTCGAAGGGGTATTGCGGATCCCGTCGCACCCTCACGTCCCTCCCCGACCCGAAACCTTGGAAAGGGATCCGGTCCCGACCTACAATTCCTAAAATCGATTCTTTTTGTCTGGCTTCTCTGTCATCGCCGAATCTTAACCGAGGATAGGCTCCGAAACATGGCTATCTTGGCCCCTCACGCCGTACGCCGTGTGGTGATAATCGTCGAAACCGCTCGTTCACATGATGCTAAATTGTAAGTTTGCCGTTGATATATGGAAAGAGGCCTTAGGCCCTTGGAATTCCGACTTCGTTCTCCCAAATCACATTCTAGGTCCGTTTTTCAAATTGGTTGAGTTTGTATCCCGGTGGCACTCCGCGTAACGTCCATCTCAAAGTCGCCCGGCGCGCCCTCCCCCAAAAATTATTTGTTGGCAAACATGGGTCGGAAAGAAACCAAATGGATTTTCGTAGATAAAAAAGAGTGATTACAAGTTAGTTTGGGTTAAAATCAAAAGTCGAGTTAAAAAGATCGTGTTGGTGATCTCGCTCGATGGGATAGATCCGAGTGATCACGACGCCGCTGGTGCTTTTCTCTCGATCCCGCACTTCGCAGAAATTGTCGTGCCTCTGTCATTCATAAAGACTCGGCAAATTCGCCGCAATGCTTCGAATTCTTGGATTTTTGCGCTAGCGGGAGCAATACATTCTCTTCTTTGATGGGGATGCTAAAGGCAACCCTGCAAATCCGTAGATCGGAGGAGTGATTATTAATGCGGATGGCGGAATCGTTCTCGGATATGCCTAGGGCGTGGGCTTCAATACTAGCATCCAAGCTGAAGCCCCTGGCCCCTCCTCCAAGGCCTCAAACATCTCAAATTTCTTGGGCTCAATGATGCAATAGTGATGGGCGACTCTCGCTCTATCATAAAATCCATTGTAGACATCTCCTCTCCTTCCGATTTAAGACTCGTCCGGGTTGATTATCGTAATAAGAATCCCGTTGAAAACCTTTAGGAACTTGAAATTTTATCATGTCATGAGAGACAACAACAAGGAAGCCGATATCGAAGCTAATAAAGTTGTTCTTCTTCCCCCGCAGTCCTCGCTCGTAGACGGCGAAGAAAGTCGGGAATCCATACCTTAACTCGTTTGCATTATATGTTTTATCGTCTTTTACCGTGCAGCTTTGTCCGCATTTCCAATTTAGGGAAGATAGAGGCGGTTGATCAAAGAATACTTTGCAAAAACCTCTCGGTGTAACAAGAAAAAGGCCTCATTGGTCCCGGTCGGGGAGAAAACTCGGGCAATGTCTAGTATTATGTAAGCGCATTTGAGGGCATTTTGGCCGTAAATTAATATATCACTCTAACTCGTTTCTTTATAATAAAAAAAAATCATCATAATTTATGTTTTATTATTATAATTTTATCATATAAAAAGGTCATGTTAGTTTATCGGGGATTGGATTAGATTTATATATTAAATTTGGATGGATTTGGTGTTATTAATTTTGTGTTAGATATATATTGTTGGTTTTAATGAGTAGCGATGAGATAGTCTAGATCTTAAATGAATGGTGAATGATCTTTGGTATTCATTTTTACACTAGCAATTGAAAATTATTATTTTTGATGAATTGTGATAATAAGCTATAGAGTATTATTGTTATACATTTGATTTGTATCATTTAGATGTTTATGATGTTATGATATGAGATTATATTAACATGTGGTTCCATTTATTATGTGATGGCATTATATATCTTTGATACATATAAGTTTATGTTGTAATTTATGATGGTATTTCAGGATATGTAGTTATTGAATGCAGATTTTATGACATGTATGAGCATAAAATTTTTATTATTCAAAATGTTGCGATGATGATGTTGTATACTCATGATGGATATGGTATGCATGATGTTGTATATCTATTATTTTCCATGATGTTATGATTATGACTAATGCATTGGCTACATGTTGAGATGTGGTGATTGACAGAAAACAAATGGGCCAAGAGGGCGCAATTTATTTGATGATCTCGTGGGAGCCCATACCTACGATGGAGATTAATATGTAACACCATACAGGCTGGGGACAAACTCAATCAACACTACATATGTCAGTGGTTCCTTTGTATTGTATATCTCTTGATGGATAACTCTTGAGGGGCTATGGGACCATCTTATGGAGGCCAAGTGCATGATATTGGATTAGGATGCCGAAATCCTGAGGGGGCATGAGGAATTCGATGCTTGGGGTTGTGCACCTTAGTAAGTATGGAGGGAGTAGGCCAACCTTTCGATATGCCTAGAGTACTATTGCTTGGAGTACTAGGTCGGTTGTCTGTCTTGGAGAAAATGAGGTGTAAGCCTTAGTGCGAGCATTGGGGCCAGCGTTGGGCTATGGTATAGACCAATGAGGCTTTATGCATAGTTCTAAAAGTTGAGAAAAAGTGTTTAAGCTTCCTTGAAATTTCCTTGGTGATGTGTAAATTTTCGATGCATGTTGGTATACTAGTTCAACAGAGGGTGTAGGGCAAAAATGAAGTAATAAATAACTAAATAAAATAAAGTAAAAAGTTTAATGATTCAACATAACTTCGGGATGAAGTTCCTTAAAGAGAGAGAGTATGTAATGCCCCACAATAATAATAATAATAAATAAATAAAATTATATTAATATATGAGTAAATAAATAATAAATAATAAATAAAATATAATAATAGTAAATAATAAATTGAATTTCTATATATATATATATATATATAAATTATAAAATAGTAAGAATAAATAAAGTTAACAAAAAATAAAAAGGAATAAAATAAGAAAGAGTTAAATCAAGAAAAATATTGAATTAAGTAAAAATTAAAACAAAGAAATAAAAGTTGGCATGTTGACACATGGATTGTATGCATGTGGATCTCTTTCTAATCCCTTTCCATTTCTGGAGCCATTTTTTCTATTTAATGGATGAAAAAGGGGACGAGAAACATTATTTATTCCTTTGGAAGGAGAGTGTTGTGAGAGAAAGGATTCCCTGGCAATAGTATTTGATTGAGGGCTCGGGGTGACCAACTATATAAAGATAATATGAAGCTAAGCCTACGATTGGGTGGAGATTCGTCCCTAAAACTTTGTTGTGGTCAGTGGGATCTGAGTAGCATTACAACTTCAGAGTCACAAGTAAGTATGTTTTCACTACAGGTAATTCTTCTTTGCTTGTGGGTTTTGAAGATTCTATGCTAAATAGTTGAATAGTTCTGTGTTGATTATTAATTGCATAAGTTGGTATAATTAGTTGTATGTATTAATTATGAGTTGTTACATCGTAAGGAAATAGAAGGTTGCTCAGTTAGAAGAGTTGTAAGAGTTGGTGTTATTTTAATGTTATTTGTTTGTGTAGGAATATCTTCCTTTTGTGGAGTCTTTTCCTTTTCTAGTATTTTACTCCTTTTCAGGAGTTATATTCTCTTTATATTCTTTGATGACAACAAGAAGTGTTTTCTTTTGTAAAGCTCTCCCAAATCTAAGTTGGAAATTATTTAAATCTAGAGGAGCTATCATGTAAGCTTGAAAATTTTGGATTTCAACATTGTAAATGGGTTGTTGAGGTGCTTTATTATTGGGATTAGGGAGTGGTTGTGGTTGTGCAAGAAATTGATTTGATTTTTGAGGAAGTGAGGTAGATGGTAATGCAATGGGTTGAATTATAGCCAATTTAGGATGGAATTGGGGTTGACTAGGTTGTGGTGGTTGGCGTGGAGAATAATATTGAGGTTGATATTGAGGATACTATTGAAAATATTGAGGATAATGGGGATTTTTACCATAAGTACCTTGCCATCCTTGTGACCAAGATGAATTTTGAGGTTGAGGTGACCAAGTTTTCCAAGGTAGGGGTGTGTTCCAATTACTTTGAGGTTGTGCATAAGATTGAAATTTTGCATTAATATCTTGTGCCATACCTATTTCATGAGGCTACCAAGGTCTTCTAGGAGCAACATAGCAAAGTTGTTCTGAAGTTTGATTTGTCACAACTTCTTCTTGGTAAACAACCTTTAATCTTGGTATTGAAGGTAAACCCTTTGTAGCATGATTTTTTTCATAGATAACACAAATTTCAACATTATCAAGAGGGAATTATCTTAATGTTTGTTTCTTTCTACATCTAGGACAAACAATAAACAAAGCAACATTTTTAGTTTTTTGTTTGTTTTGTATTCTCAGCATATCAATTTGCTCACTAATATTACCAAGAACATTAGTTTTAAAGTTATCGAGAAAATCACCAAGTTTTTCTTGACTTACCATTCACAATGTAGATTTACTTACTCTTGACCTAACTGGATCTCTCTGACTCATGCCATATTTTGTCTTTCCTCTTGAAATATGTTTGCACAATTCACAAATATCTTGAAATGTTAGGTGAGACACATCTCCCTTACCCATTAGGTTAAGAAGGCCAATCCATTCATCCCTTAAAGCCCTTAGTAAGAGATTTTTTAATGTATCAAGTCCTAAACCATGCAATTTAGCTCTCTTAACATTATATGTAAATCTCTCTACTAAATCTTCAAGGATTTAATCTTCTTTTTGAGTCATTTTAAAAACTTCTCTAATGTCATGATATATACAATAATCCTTATATTTCTATACGAATAATATTTTCATATCATCCCATGACCTTATAAAATTAGTTCCTAAACCCATAAATCATTTGAGAGCCCCATCTTTCAATGTGGTTGGAAACAATTTCAACTTTTGAGCATCAATCAAATAATCATAAGATATACATAATACTTCAAATTCAAAGAAAAATGTTTTTGGATCCTTGGTCCTCATACCATGAAAGTTAGAAAGAACGGATGAAGAAATTTTATTCATAGTAACAGTAGTGCCAATATCTTGATTAAGATATCCAAAAGGAGCTTCCTCTTCATGATAATATCCAACATTTCCTCTTTCTCCTCTTCTATCTCTACCACCTTGACCACCTTCAATTTTCCCTGAAGTTGTTCTCCAGTTGAAGATAGAAATATTATTCCTTCTATTGGGGATGTAGGCTCTTCTACTACAACTTCAGTAGAGGAAGTTGGTGAATCCATAGGTTGAATATCATATCTAAGTACCTTAGGAAGTCTATGTCTACCTGTGAATGATTGAATACGAGTTTCAATGGATGGTGTGGCACTATGGGGTGTTGGTGGAGTGAGTGGTGATGTTGGAATTGAACTCCTACCTCTACTTATAAATCTACCCCTATAATCTCTTTCCCTATGCATAAATGTATTTTTATCATTTTTTTTCAAATGAAAATAATCCTATATACACTTCCACGACAATAGTGCCAAAATTTTTGGTAATTTAATTGATGTTAAATTACTTCATAAATTATTGACCAAGACTTGTAAACTAATGAATTATATGTGCACCATTTGTGCTAGGATTCCTTATCATGTGAATATTTTTTAAGTTGAATTAAGATGTTTTTATGCACGTGCTTTATATAAGAAATTCAAAATATAAAGATTGTCACTCTTGCAGAAAAGGAAAGTTCACACTCACAAAAATATTAAACTAAATGTAAGGGAAGAAACAAATTTCACACTTGGAAAAATTAAATCTCCACACTTGACAGAAAATTAAACTAATCTTAAATTGCATAAAAAAATATCACACAAACAAAATCAAATTTAAATCTACTTCACACTTGACAGAGATAAAACCCTGAAAGAAATTTAATTGCAAATCTTAAAACCAATTGATTCTACTTCCTATTTCTCAATGAAAATCTACATGTGCATAACAAATCCCATCAATTATTTTATTTATCATTCTAACAATGAGATTGAATCCATGAAAATATTCACACAACGAAATGATTAGCAAACTCTGTAAGCTTTTACTGAAAGTCAAAATGGAAAGATTAGTTATGATAATCTAATGCTACAAAACTAAAATATAAAACTGAAACGGAAATTAAAAGGAAACCTTACATCTCCCAGGGGGGCCTCTTGTGAGTTGTAGGTATGCAACGATCACCAAAGACTAAATTCACATTTAAACATAATGCATAGAAGAATAACAAGATCGCTTTTTAATAATTGCAAAGAGTATTTCAAAATAATAAGCAATCTGTCATCATCATGCCGAGAGGTAATTTATAACCTCCTTCAATAAACTATTTGGATATTTCTAAGCTTATCCTACTCGACATAAACTCTAAAAATAACATGAGATAGCATGAAATGGCGATTCTTCATGATTTTCTATCGAAGAAGCAAATCATGAGGCAAAATATGAGCTTCATCCTTATCATCTATCTCCTCGCTCGCCTGGTTCATCTTCGGCTCCTTTGACGTTGGGTTAACTTCTACGTTGACCTTCTTATATGACATCCTCGTCATCTTGTTGGATCATGGAGATAGGTAAATATCGTTATGCAGGTTTTCAACTACCTATCCATACAATTCGTTACTTAGTGTTTCAAAACCTACAGATTATTCAAATGAGCTGCATAATTGTTTATTAGCTGTAGAATTAATGCAATTCAGTAGTTTTTGCAAATATTAAATCAAATAATAAATAAAAATTAAACTATGAATAAAGTATGATTAATTACCTGTTTTTTCCAGAAACCTTGTAAGTTGACACCTTATTGAGATATTTATGGTAAAAAAAGAGGAGAATGGAGTTTAAGGATGGTGTCAAAAAGGGAAAATTTGGTCTTCAACACAAGGTTTCCCTACACACCCCAAATATTTCTCCACCCTAATGTCTTCACTTGAAGCTTTCCTCATCTTTGTCATTAATTTTTCAACCACTATTTTAACCCTCTCCACTCTAGGATTCCATGGATTAGTTTTTAGTTTCCCTAGTATTTGCCCCAATATTATGAGTACCCTAGATATGGATCCTTACCAAACAAAACTCAATCCCCAGAGGAGCCCTCCACTTACCTAATTCTTTTACTAGTTGCTTATAGGTTGAACGACCAATTTGAATCCCACTACAACCTCTAGAGTCATCCTCCTCAATGATTTCTATGACATGTGTGATACCCGTGGCAACATTGATCGCAACATCAATAGCATTATCCTTGGCATGCACACTTTTCAATATAGTTATTCATATGATGCCAAGAACCTTGCTCTTTGTACTAACACTTTTAAGGATTTTGACATCCATAATATGCATTCTAATGGGAACAATTTTGCCCAGTGTCTTATGGACTATAGTAGACTTATTTTCCATTGTAACTTTCCCACCAAGTCCTCAAAATAGTAAATATACATAGGGACCCTATTTCTAGGACCTTGAAACCCTTCATATGGGTCATGTAATCCAAAAGGTCCTTATTGAGCTCCATATCTTTAACTATTTCTTTGAAACCAACCCTTTTATCTAACTAAAACCTCATGACCTTATATTCCTCTAAAGTAAATTTTGTCATGTATATGACTTGGAGAACACAAACTCAAATTAAAACATACGTATGTTTTCCTAGTATTATGAGGAAGACCACTATGTGTTTCACACACATCAAGTAATTCCTACAATAGAATATAAATGCCTACCAATTGGAACTTCACCATTACACAAAATAATCATATGGCTTTATCTTGTTAATGATTACATATGAATATCATAGTAAATTATCTTAATATCATTCAACAAATTGTTCATAGCATGGATAAAGCAAGGCATCCAATACATGCAAATGTTTTGACTAAATAAACTTGTAATATTACAAAATTAGACTACCTCACGAAGATTCCTATGTTAGCTTGGTCATTTCTAAGTTTATCGACTCCTAAAACAAGCACTAAATATTTGTCAACTTGCTCACATGCTCTAGTATTCATTATCAAAATTCAATACAACCTCTTCTAAATCTATGACACTATGTAATGAGTCACATGAATTTTTTTATGGCGAAATGGTTTCTTAAGAAGGCACAATCTTCCTTTTTTCATGACAACCATGCATTTAGAACAAATTCTTTATGAAACCTACATAGAAATTGTCCACATTCATGGTATTTTCAATCAATGTTGATCTTGGAGAATCACTTTAGCTACTCGTGAATTTTGTTTGTATTTTCCCCCTCAACTATGTAACATTGAAATAACGATGATAGCCTTTAGATTAAGAATGTCCAATATCCATTATATTATGTTTTATTCATCGTTTGCCAATTTTTACTATTATGCCACCACCTTTATTATGATGTCAAAGATAACGCAAGCTCCATAGTGCCTTGTTCTAATTGTCCACCCCTTGCTCCTTTTGAAGTTTTGTTTTCTCATTCTGAGGGTATGCTAATTCTGTGAATGTAATAATGAAACATCATTGTACCAAATGAATTTTAGTTATAAGGAAAATTAATTGAAGAGGAGCTCCAATGGTTAGCTTAATCAATTGAATCATTTATTCAAGGTATGTTGTGATGGAAAGACCATATATCATATGTTCAAATATGCTCTAGATGTTACAAGGAAAATAGAGATCTGGTAAAGTTTTTGTTGGAAAATAATTACAATGAAATTATTCCTCCAAGAAAAAAATGAAATAGGATAGTCATATTTAAAAATATAAAAAAAAATAAAAAAAAATAAAAAAAAATTAATATTCACGAGAGCAAGGATATTTGATTTATCATTTATTAGGTAATTATATACCCTACGTATTGAAACATAAAAATATTCAGTTCAAGACAAGAATGAGTATTAATGATTTGGTGGCCACACATCTCTTCCACTAACTTGAAATGGTTCCCCATCTTGGTAGTTTTCTACAATTTTTTGAGTCCTAAACTTCTAGCACATTTTTTAGGGCCTAAACATTGTTTAATGGCCTTGCAACAAATTAGGATTGTCATAGGAATACCCACTCCTTGACCAATATTGTTCTTGTCATCGAAACATTTCTAATGGATTATTGTGCCCACCAAATAGAGTTTGTTTGCAAAATTTGTAGTTTAGAAGTTGACATATCAACTAGAATCCTAGGGTTAGGATTTTGGATCTTTAGGAGTGTTTCCTCTTATGGTTTAGTTCTTTACATTAAAATTCCCTTTCAGAGTCTTGTAGTGGTTTTTGTTGGAAATGAGCATAGTTGACACCTATCTATTTGGAAATAAGTTACCACCATTCTAACTAGTTTGTATTGCTTTCTATTTCATAATATTTTCCTATTACATTTATTAATAGATTTTGGTTCTCGCTATATTATCTATTTTTTATGATAGTTATGTGTGTATTTCCATTCATGATTTTCTCATGCATTTTGTTATATATACCATCTAAATCATTAACCTACCTTATTGCTTTATTAGTGTAGTATACAAGGAAGAAGCACCCATTGGAATGCCTAGAACACCTAATACCCAAATCCTTTGTGAAAATGATATGTATGTTATGTTATGAGCATGGGGTGGTGAAACCTAAAATCATATGAACATTTCATATGATTTTTTTCAAATTAAACTATATGAAACAAGTAATAAATAATTTTAATAATGCAAACTAATAGTGATTATAATGACTTTGAGTTTGCAAAATATTTTTTTTATTCAAATTTTTATGGACACTATGTTCATATTTTATAAACATAAAGATGTTAGAGATATTATATAAAAGAGTGAAAAAAAATTCAAATAGGAATAAGCCATTGTTGTAGGAAACCGATTCCATTTTCCAGTAAAAGATGAAGTTGAATATAGCTAAAATTTCAAAGGTAGCATGTATTTCACATAATTCAAGTTCCAAGTTTCATGCATGGCATAACTTTGTTTTAAGGGATTTTTCCCTATTTTATTACAATGATGATTAACATACCTTGGGACTAGAATTTATTTATTGGACCTTCACAAAGGAAAGAGTTTACTTGGATTTTTTTTTAAATGTTACTTTTGTGCTCCAAAAGCATTGAGAAAATTGTTTCAATATTACCATAGTTTTAATGATATAGAATGTTAGGAAAGTTAGTATTATGATAATTTTTTTGAAATTATGATCAGATTTGGGTATATGTGAAACACTTATAAAGAAAGTGATTTGCATCTTCAACCCACTTATTTCTTTCCTTTTTCTCAGTGACTAGTGGATTCAACAACTAGGGTGGTCTTGCACTTGCATGACATGAGGGTGGATTATGTATACTGCCACAATAACCACTAGGTGTACCATGCATGTCGCTAATGTGAACATAATTTGGGGTTTGAACCAAAGACCTCACAATATTAATAACATACTCTGTCAAATAATCTACACCTTAAAGGCTATGATACATTATTTTATCCCATGCTTTTCTGGGAATTGTTAAATACCTAATTTTATTATGCAACATTTACGAGTTTATTCTTATATTAACATAAATACTCAAAAAATCAATTAAAAATTTAGATCACTCAAAAAATTGACTTGTGAATTTGCTAAATTTTAATCACTTAAAAAATATTACTATAAAATTAGCCTATAATTTTTATAAATAGAACAAAACATTCAATTTTAAAATCATAAATAATTGTTTATATAATCATTTCACTTAAATTAAACTAAATAAGAAATATATAAAAGTGACACACGGTGATTAACTCTTACATAATTATCTCGGTTAAACTAGGCTTTACATAATAACTCAATGCACTTTCTTAAAAAAAACACTACTAAAATAATAAATAAATAAATTATTATATAATTATTCCAATTAAAAAGAATAATATTTATATAATAGCTTGGAATATTTATATTTAAAGGAGAAACTCTAATAATTATTAAAGTTATAAAAATTGTATTATAAAATTGTGTTATATTATTAATAGAATTAAATGGGAAAAGATTTATTAGTCATGGAATTTTAAATTTAGAAATAAAATTTTATTATATGTAAAACTAAATATGACAAATTGTTAGTATTAAAAGTTATATAGTTTTATGATATTTATAATAAATTTATTAATAAAAAAATAAGAAATTATTATTTATTATAAAATTGGAAATAAAATATAATAAAATTTCATTACTTCAAATAAATTTATATAAATTTTTTATTATAAATAAAAACATATTTTTATGATATTTATAATAAATTATTAGCAAAATAATGATAATAATTAAAAATATCATTTTATACACTAAATAAAATCAATATATCTTAAATTGATTTTAATTTTATTTTATCTACAAGTTTAGATCTATCTTAACTCTCGATCTATCAAGAGGCCAAAGGAATCAAATATCTCGATATGTAAATCTCTTTTACAGTGAAAAGAGATTTGATCCCTTTGGGCACTTGTAGTTCCAGAGTTAAGATGGATCTAGGTTGGTTTAGTTTCCCCTTTAAATAGGTTATATTCCAGATGAATACCATGGATTCTCAATAAGTTTTTTTTTTTTACCAAGGGCGGATATGTGAAGCTGGGTTACACTTTTGTGAGAATCGGGGATGGAATTTTTTTTTTTGGCAATAGTTTGGCCGAACTTTACGAGAAAGTTCGGCTGAACTCGTTCTTCCGTTTAGATTGACGGCACACTGACGGCGTGGGAAAACATAATTTTTGCCGGAGATGGGAAAATCGGCAACAAAAGTTCGACCGAACTTTTACTCTTAAAATAGTTCGGCGGAACTACTTCTTATAAATATATCACCCGCGAAGTTCATTTGTTTCCCGCGTCTATGTTTCATTGTTTCTTCGCACGATTTTCTGTTGTTGTTCTGTTTGGTGATCTGTTTGTTTCCCGCGTTTGTGTTTCTTAGCATTGTTTCTTCGCGCGATTTTTGTTGTTGTTCTGTTCGGTGATCTGTTTGTTTCCCGCGTCTGTGTTTCTTAGCATTGTTTCTTCACGCAATTTTATGTTGCTGTTCTGTTCGGTGATCTGTTGTGGCGCTGCTGCTGGTCTGGGGATGCTTCCGTCCGCTCTGTTGGTGATTATCCTCGGCGACGTCAAGTGAGCAAACTACCAGGTAATTATCCTCCTCCTCTGCGCCTTTATCAATGGATTCACATGAAATCTGCACGAATTGTTCATTTTTTTTTTTTTCATGAAAATGTTCTTTTTTTTTCATATAAATTGTTTTCGACAACTTTGGTATCACTAATGTCTTGCTTGTTAGAAATAGAAGTAGGAAAGTAGGGGGATAGAAGTAGGCTTGGCACATACCTAAAAGACTCAATAAACCTGTTAATTGAGTCAATCGGAAGTGCCACTACCATTAAGGAAGAACTCCCATTCCTGCTCTCCTATTCTTGACTTTACCTTGGAGGATCTTCCCTGTAGCTTTTATTATTTGCTTTATGGTAGGTGGACTTGTCGATGGTAAATTGTCCTCAAGGATATTCTTTCTTAACTGCCTTAGTGATAGAAAATTCATTTAAGAGGTTTATACCTCACCCGTTAACCCCATTACTATAGTTGGTGCTCTGCTACTTACCCCAGTTATTTCCTTATGACTTGCTTTCTCGAGTGCTTGCCTACACCAGGAAGGCTAGGGGAATAGGACTAGCTTTTATACAATTATGGATATGGGAGACGTAGAGCATGAATAACCAAACTAAGGTGGCAGGATCCATTATAACCCCAACAATAATCGATAACTTGATAGGCCTCGTGAGCAATACACGCCACCCTTTCTCTCGCGAATTTACGTTGGATGCCTAATTTAGTCCCACATATTTGAGGGCACTGTTGAAAAAATAACCTTATTGAAATGAAAAAACCTCGTTGAACCATAAAATTTTCACTTCGTGACCTCTCTTGAATCACAAGTTCGAGGGAGTAGCTGCTTCTTGGTCTCCTCTTCTAGTTCTCCACCACTTGGTGGCTGCCACCTTGCTAGCAAAAGCCTCACTGGACTGTTGTGCACTCTTTTTATGATTTAAATTTCATTACCTTTTGCTGTAAGGTGTATGTTGAATTTCTGGTAGTATGATATGCATTCGGTTGCTACAATTATTACTGTTCCTGTGGATCCATCAATCTCATCCGCTCTAGCTGATTCTCGCCTTGTGCATGGAAGTTTACCACCACTGTTAAGCTTATGCCATTACTGAGCCTTCTCTCGATTCCTCAATGCTGGAATGATTGAACTAGAATGATCTACTGCTGTAATGTGACTACATATTGTCTTTTATACTGTTGTAATGTATTTCTGTATGAGACAGAATCTGATCTTTTATACTTGATAACCTATTATGGGTATATCAAGAGGATTTTGTATATGAAATGTTATCAATATATGAAACAAGGTTTTTTCTCCTTTGAAAAAAGAGTTGAAATCATTCTAAATTCACATATGTTCAGTGGTGTCACTGTTTCACTTCCGATTTTATGTTCCTTACCTTGATGAACAAGTGGAACTCTGCTAGGAGGCCTCTCTATTTTTTGACTCTATGCTCATACTATCAAAGGCCGTTACATGTTATATGGCCTAGACTATATAGTTATTAGACTACATATCTTCATACTATTCTGCAAATAGTATGATGGAAACCAAACATAATAATGTATTAGGACATCACAATTTGCTAATTAGCTATTAGAATACATATCTTCATATAGAACTTGCAAATAGCATGACGGAAATGTGAACCTGCAAATAGTATGATGGAAATTTGGATCTCAAAGAAAAGTCATTATTAGTGCTTCTAGAAACCAAACATAATAATGTATTAGGAAATGCTCCTTTAACTTGCAAATAGTATGGTCAAAATGTGGATCTAACGACTCTTCATGATTAATTCTTCTAGAAACCAAACATAATTTAATGTATAAGGACATGTTGCTTTAGGCTTGCTAGAATTACCTTTGCTTTTTATTTCTCTCTTACACACACATATATATGAAGATATGATCCCATTTTATTTTTTATTCATAGATCAAATGCCATTTAAATACAAGATTTATCATAATGTACAATGATTCATTCCATATTATTTATAAACTTTCTCATTAAAAAATGAACCCTTTAAATGATGAACCTAGTTAATGCTTCTTCTTCATAAGGAAGACTACTTGATCTTTCACTTTGAATTTGATGATGGTCCTTTGTTATCTTTCTTGACTACTTCAAATTATTGACACAATCATATAGATATTGCACTCCATTTTGATGGTCCTTTGTTATCTTTATGTACTTCAAATTATTAACACTTGATCATATAGATATCATATAGATATTGCACTAAATTTTGATGGTCCTTTGTTATCTTTCTTTACTACTTCAAATTATTCAAACTCTATCATATAGACATTGCACTCAATTTTGATGGTCCTTTGTTATATTTCTTGATTACTTCAAATTATTGACACAATCATATGCTTTTTGTTACTCTTTTTATTCCTTCCTTGTATCTATTCTCCCCCTTATATATTATGTACTCTCCTACATAGATATTGCACTCAATTTCATAGGCTCTTCTTTTGAAGTCAAATATATTGTATTCTCCCCGTTAGATATTGTGTACTCTCCCACATAGATACTGTAGTCAATTTCATAGGCTCTTCTTTTGAAGTCAAATAAGTGACAATAATTTACAAGAACTATCCCTAACTTTTTTCTCACATTTTCAAACGGTTCTTTAACAAGATAATTTACAAGAACTATTCCAAATTTTTTTCTCACATATATATTCAAATGCTTCTCTAACAAGACGGTTTGTGGGTATGTATTCCATCTTCACTATTTTCTCAAAGACTTGTTGTGTAAGGAAGCGGTACTTTATGATGATATGTAAATAGTGATTGAAGGAAGTAGAATATTTTATTTTTGAAATTATTAATACACTTCTATTGAAGCACTTAATAGATATATATATTTACCTTAATATCTGGTAGAGCCCACTTCATCCAAAACACTCAAAGAAATTTACCTTACCTTAATATCTTGTAGAGTCCATTTCATCCAAAACACCCATAAAGAAATTTACCTTACCTTAATATCTTATAGAGCCCATTTCATCCAAAACACTCAAAAAGAAATTTACCGTAATATCTTGTAGAGCCCATTTCATCCAAAACACTCAAAAAGAAGTAACTACTATGTATTCCACTTCTACTCTAGATAGAGAAAGTAACGACTCTTTCTTGCTTAGCCATTAAACCAAAGACTCTTCTAAGTAGAATTATACATTGTCCACTTGTAATTTTCACAAGAATAGTTGAATCTCTATATGTTGTCAATGTAAATTTCTCACAAGTAAATTTGTCAATGTAAATTTCTGAACTTCCACAAGTTTTATATGCAGAGTCTGTAAAGGGCCAAGTAGCCTCTGGATCTCATCTTTTATGGAAGGTGACATATCTAGTAAATTCCCCTACAGACAATCTCTAGAATAGATCTAAATAGAAGTTCTTCATTTTAATATCCATAAAACACAACCACTTTAAGGTAAATTGTTTACATGCACATCATTTCTCCCACAAACTAAAGGCTTCCTCCCATTAATTTTAGATGTGAATTCTACCATAAACTTTTTAAGTCAAACTTTAAGATAAACCATGCACATGTCATTTGCAATAAATGTCAATTTAATATCTAAATTCACATATGTTTAGTGGTGTCATTGTTTCACTTCCGATATTATGTTGCTTACCTTGATGAACAGGTGGAACTCTGCTGGGAGGCCTCTCTGTTTTTTGACTCTTTGCTCATACTGTCAAAGGTCGTTATATGTTATATGGGCTATACTGTATAGTTATTAGACTACATATCTTCATATATAACTTGCAAATAGTATGATGGAAACCAAACATAATAATTTATTAGGACATCACAACTTGCTAATCAGTTATTAGACTACATATCTTCATATAGAACTTGCAAATTTAGCATGATGGAAATGTGAACTAATTAGTTATTAGACTACATATCTTCATATAGAACTTGCAAATAGCATGATGGAAATGTGAACTTGAAAATAGTATGATAGAAATGTGGATCTCAAAGAAAAGTCATGATTAATGCTTCTAGAAACCAAACATAATAATGTATTAGGACATGCTCCTTTAACTTGAAAATAGTACATGGTCGAAATGTGGATCTCATGACTCTTCATGATTAATGCTTCTAGAAAACAAACATAATTTAATGTATTAGGACATGCTCCTTTAGGCTTGGTGGAATTACCTTTTCTTTCATGATTAATGCTTCTAGAAACCAAACATAATTTAATGTATTAGGACATAATTTAATGTATTAGGACATGCTCCTTTAGGCTTGGTGGAATTACCTTTGCTTTTTATTTCTCTCTTACACACATATATATATGAAGAGATGATCCCATTTTATTTTTTATTCATAGATCAAATGTCATTTAAATACAATATTTATCATAATGTACAATGATTCATTCCATATTATTCATAAATTTTTTCATTAAAAAATGAACCCTTTAAATGATGAACCTATTTAATGCTTATTCTTCATGAAGAAGACTACTTGATCTTTCAATTTGAATTTGATGATGGTCCTTTGTTATCTTTCTTTACTACTTCAAATTATTGACACAATCATATGCTTCTTGTTACTATTTTTATTCCTTCCTTATATTGTATTCTCCCCCTTAGATATTGTGTACTCTCCCACATAGATATTGCACTCAATTTTGATGGTCCTTTGTTATCTTTCTTGACTACTTCAAATTATCAAATTATTGACACAATCATATATATATTGCAATCAATTTTGATGGTCCTTTGTTATCTTTCTTTACTTCAAATTATTGACACTTGATTGAATATAGATATCATATAGATATTGCACTCAATTTTGATGGTCCTTTGTTATATTTCTTGACTACTTCAAATTATTGACACTTGATCATATAGATATTGCACTCAATTTTGATGGTCCTTTGTTATCTTTCTTGACTACTTCAAATTATTGACACAATCATATGCTTTTTGTTACTCTTTCTATTCCTTCCTTATATCTATTCTCCCCCTTAGATATTGTGTACTCTCCCACATAGATATTGCACTCAATTTTGATGGTCCTTTGTTATCTTTCTTGACTACTTCAAATTATCAAATTATTGACACAATCATATAGATATTGCACACAATTTTGATGGTCCTTTGTTATCTTTATTTACTTCAAATTATTGACACTTGATCATATAGATATCATATAGATATTGCACTCAATTTTGATGGTCATTTGTTATCTTTCTTGACTACTTCAAATTATTGACACTTGATCATATAGATATTGCACTCAATTTTGATGGTCCTTTGTTATCTTTCTTGACTACTTCAAATTATTGACACAATCATATGCTTTTTTTTACTCTTTCTATTCCTTCCTTATATCTATTCTCCCCCTTAGATATTGTGTACTCTCCCACATAGATATTGCACTCAATTTCATAGGCTCTTCTTTTGAAGTCAAATATATTGTATTCTCCCTTTTAGATATTGTGTACTCTACCACATAGATATTTCACTCAATTACATAGGCTCTTTTTTTGAAGTCAAATAAGTGACAATAATTTACAAGAACTATCCCTAATTTGTTTCTCACATGTTCAAATGGTTCTCTAACAAGATAATTTACAAGAACTATTCCTAATTTTTTTCTCACATATTCAAATGCTTCTCTAACAAGAGGCTTTGTGGGTATGTATTCCATCTTCACTATTTTCTCAAAGACTTGTTGTGTGAGGAAGTGGTACTTAATGATGATATGTAAATAGTGATTGAAGGAAGTAGAATATTTTATTTTTGAAATTATTATTACACTTCTATTGAAACACTTAATAGATATATAGATTTACCTTAATATCTAGTAGAGCCCATTCCAGTGATGCCCTCAGGAGGTAACGTTGCCATCAATGCCTCCAACGTACCTTAAACGGTCCTCTATGGCCCTCTCAGGCAAATGCCTATTGATTCCACCCCTCAAGTTAGGTCAGCATATCCAGTAGGATATGCCCCTTAGGAGGTCACCATCATTTTAACAGTCGGCGATGCCCTCAAGTTAGGTCACTGGTCTCAACGGCCCAGCCCTCAGGATGTAAGTGGACTCCGTGTAGCACACCCCCGCGAAGAAGAGGGGCCATTAGCATATCATTGAAGGCCTTATTGCCTCCTTATAGCTACACTTAGAGATCCTATGGTCCACCCAATCATTAGGATAATAAGCCTCTATGCCCCCTTAAGGGGGTCTATAAGGTCCTTCAGCATGTCATGGAAGGCCCTCCCATTACTGATGGGAGCCTATGCCCTCATAGGGCCATTCAAGGTCCTTGCAGTTGATTAATGTGATGATATGATCTGATTATTATCAATCATATCAGGCCATATCACCCATATGATGGGACCCCATGCCCTTATAAGGCCATTACTGATGGGACCCCATGCCCTCATAGGGCCATATAACCATATGTATGGGACCCTATGCCCTTATAGGGCCATTAAGGATCAACCATAGGAAGGAATGGGTGGAACCCGTCCTAAAGGATCTAAAACCAACAGTTGAAGATCATTAAACCAAAGGTTTAAGGATGAAGGACAACCAAAGGTTGAAGGATAAACCATAGGAAGGAATGGGCGGAACTCGTCCTAAAGGATCTACAACCTTCGGTTGAAGATCATTAAACCAAATGTTTAAGGATGAAGGACAACCAAAGGTTAAAGGATCTACAACCAACGGTTGAAGATCATTAAACCAAAGGTTTAAGGATGAAGGACAAACAAAGGTTGAAGGATCTACAACCAACGGTTGAAGATCATTAAACCAAAGGTTTAAGGAAATATCAACCAAAGGTTGAAGGATCTACAACCTCCGGTTGAAGGGTGAAGGTCAAGGACCTTCAAAGTACAACCAAAGGTTGAAGGATCTACAACCAAAGGTTGAAGATCATTAAACCAAAGGTTTAATAATACAACTTTCAGTGATTCCACGGATCCTCTACACCCTTCACACGGTAAAATTGGGATAGGTCATGTTTACTTATACAAGTTCTATAGGCAGAGTCTGTAAAGGGCCAGGTAGCCTATGGATCTCATCTTTTATGAAAGGTGACATATCTAGTAAATGCCCCTACAGTCAATCTCTGGAATGGATCTAAATAGAAGTTCTTCATTTTAATATCCATAAAACACAACCACTTTAAGGTGAACTGTGTACATGAGTTATTTCTCCCACAAACTAAAGGCTTCCTCTAATATCCATAAAACACAACCACTTTAAGATAAATTGTGTACATGTGTCATTTCTCCCACAAACTAAAGGCTTCCTCCCATTAATTTTAGATGTGAACTCTACCATAAAATTTTTAAGTCAAACTTTAAGATAAACAATGCACATGTCATTTACCTCATGATCTTGTGTCATTTCTCTCATGCAAATTTGCAATAAATGTCGATTTAATATATATATTTTTATTGAATATTTTTTTTATTTTTTTTTTTTTTATTTTTTTATTTTTTCAGGGATAAGAAGACCATTAAATATGGTTGAAAAATGAAAATTATGCATAGAATTTTCTTGTTATCCCAATCCAGGGAAAGCAATGATTACATATGCGCTTTCCAATATTGCGACTAGAAAAGTCGTCCAAAGGAAAATGAATATACCGGGAAGAACAACAAACAACGAGGCATATTATATTGGATTGATAGAAGGCTTGGGAACAACGATGGAGTATGGATCAAATGGAACATCGATTGGAGTATGGATCAAATGAAAATGTTAATATCACGTTCCGGACCTCTGGTTCAAACAATGTAGATGGGTCTCACCATCAAGATATGTTGGCAAATGTTAGTGTTTTTTAAGTGATATTTTAAAATAAATAATTGTGCACACATGTACATGTATGTATATATAATGATAAAATGTTTTAATAGATTCCGATTTCGTCTGATGTTTTTGGGATGGCGGTACCTTCTTCTTCCTTGGGAGATGTATCTTCTACTTCCTTAGGAGATGAGCCGTATATATATATATATTGAGTTATTTTAAATTTTTTTACTTTAGGTTCCTATAGAAGATTTCTTTAATCCACGGACTCTAGCGATGGAGACAGTAACATCACACCATTTGAACAAGTTGTCTTTAACTTTTTTTTTAATATTATTGAAAATAAGTTTATATATGTACATGTGCATTTTCATTTGAAACTTATATATATATATATATATATATATATATATATATTGTACAGTTTACCACTGCAGATGTTCCTATGGGAGAACCTGTTCATCAAATGGAGAGGGAACCTTATGAGGTATTGCATGATTTTTTTTGTTATATTTTGTTTTTTACATGAAGTTCTAGATATATATATTCTCATTCATTTTTAAAACATCAAATTTTAATGTTCAAGTACATGTGCATTGTGTATGTAGGTTTCCCATGATGCTTCACATGATAGGGCGCGGATTGAGACCCTGATAGGAAAGACGCTAGATCCATCTCTATTTGATGGACATGATTTGTAGATTTGATTTCAAGATTTAGATAGTCTTAAATTTTCTTTTTTATATATTATCTAGATGCACTGTCATATATATATAACTTGATACAGTTTGATACTTGTGAGATCTACAATTTTTGGACATATTTTATTACAGTGTTAATATAATTTGTTTTGTTCCAAAAAGTTAATTTTTGGATGGTTTTAGTACTTTTGGCATGTGAATGTGAAGTAATGTTGTTGTATAATTTGTTCGGTTTTCAAAACTTTTAAGTTTTGGATAATTGAACTACTAGTAATGTTGTCATCTATAAATTAATGTTGTCATCTGAACTACATTTGGCATGTTATGTAATGATGTGTTATAATTTGTTTTGTTTTTAAAATTTAAGTTTTGGATGCTTGGAGTACATTTGGCATGTGAAGTTTTTATTGGATAGTTGAACTATAATTGACATGGCATGTGAAGTAATGTTATGTATGATATAATCAAAAAGTTTTTAAAACTCAAGTTTTGGATGGTTTCAATCTACATTTCGCATGTGATATTTAATGTTTTAAATGTTTAATGTTGCACGATATATAATCAAAAAGTTTTTAAAACTTAAATTTTGGATGGTTTCAATCTACATTTGGCACATGTGGTATAATGTTAAATGTTTCTATTGGATAGTTGAACTATAATTGGCATGGCATGTGAAGTAATGTTGCACAATATATAATCAAAAAGTTTTTAAAACTTAAGTTTTGGATACCATTTTAATCTACATTTAATGTAAATCCCTTTAATTTTGATTTAATGTTAAATGTTTTAAATGTAAATCCCTTTAATTTTGATTTAATGTTAAATGTTTTAAATGTTTTGATATAATGTTAAATGTTTTGATCTAAGTTTTTGATGGTTTCAATCTACATTTGGCCTATGGAAGACCCCATGCGTAGACAACGGATGCGTTGCAGAGGGGGAGGTGGGGGTAGGGATGGAGGGGGCAGGAGTGCTAGCTCTCGCCCTCCTCTTTCCATCCATGACACAGGTAGCCACCCTCCTCCAGTAAGCAATGAAGCACAATTTCACTTCACCAGCGCTATGGTCAAACTGCGAATTACGACGACCATTTCCATCTCTTTTCAGGAGGAGCCGCAAGATGAAGGTGCTTCTAGTTCCAGGAAGCGGTGCAGAAAGTCCACCATCCCAACCCATTAGCCCTAGGACACCAGGAAGTCGGCATCTCTTCCAGTCAAATCCGGCTTGACGAGCTCCAACAGCGATGGTGCAAGCAGCAAAAAATCCTCCCAACACTCCAAGGGAGTAGATGATGATCTGAAGGACTACGGTTGTCCAACTATGGAGGAGAATCCTCCTACACACATCAATATCTAGCCTAATGTCAGGTCCTCTTTAGCTTTTTCCCGGTTATGGGCAACCCCTTTTCTGTTTTTTTGATTCAAACCCCCTCTGGTGTTGGCTAGTTAGGCAATCCAGAAGACATGTCTTGCTATGTACATTATGTTCATTACAGTTATATATATGTAAATCCTTTAATTTTGATTTAATGTTAAATGTTAAATGTTTTGATATAATGTTAAATTTTTTGATCTAAGTTTTGGATGGTTTCAATCTACATTTGGCCTAGATGGAAGACTCCCATGTGAAGTATTGTTTTGATTGAATCAAAAAGAGTAAAGAAGTAGTTGTATATATGTAAATCCATTTAATTTTTATTTAATGTTATTTAAATGTTAAATGTTTTGATCTAAGTTTTGGATGGTTTCAATCTACATTTGGCCTAGATGGAAGATACTCCTATTTGAAGTATTGTTTTTATATATTCAAAAAGATTAAAGTAGTTATATGTAAATCCCTTTAATTTTGATTTAATTTTAAATGTTAAATGTTTCAAAAAATAACATGTTAAATGTTTTGATTTAAGTTTTGGATGGTTTCAATCTACATTTGGCCTAGATGGAAGACTCCCATGTGAAGTATTGTTTTGATTTAATCAAAAAGAGTAAAGTAGTTATATGTAAATCCCTTTAATTTTGATATAATGTTAAATGTTAAATGTTTTGATCTAAGTTTTGGATGGTTTCAATCTACATTTGGCTTAGATAGAAGACTCCTGTGTGACTTGTATTGTTTTGATTTAATCAAAAAGTTTTTAAAACTCAAGTTTTGGATGGTTGAAGTACATTTGGAATCTTAAGATTGCTTTTGATCTCTACATAGTCTTGTTTGAGTGAAAAAATTTCCAATAGGAAGAACATAGCTTTTCAATGCAACTAACCATGTATCAATTGAGCTCTAATTGAAAAAAGAGTTTAAATAAGTAGATATATGTAGATTATCCCTTTAATTTTGATTGGAAATATAAGAAGTACATATATGTTTGTTGAATTTGGGTCAATGTCATTAATGCACTCAAATAGGTAGCCTTGTTGATTTATAATTTGGTAAATTGATGACATTCAGTTAATTGCATTCTAGAACATAGAACATATCCGACCATTGGACAGACAAATTTTGTACTAGATTTTCAATCAGGAATAGAGATGTGGGTCAAATCCCACCAAAAGTCGGAGAAGTGCTCCGAGTCTCTTGTCTGAAAGGAATCTTCGTACAAAACTATACTGTGGATGATTTATTTACATTGCATGGATACTTTTTACCAGAAAAGCTCACAAGAAAAATTGGGCACATTCAATTCGTGTATATATCCAATACGATTTTTCATCAATGCACATAGTAAAACTACTTGAACAATTAATTTCATTCTAGAACATATATATCCAATATGTAAGTAACATTTTTCATCAATGCACATTGAACATATCCGACCATTGGACAAACAAATTTTGTACTAGATTTTCAATCAGGAATAGAGATGTGGGTCAAATCCCACCAAAAGTCGGAGAAGTGCTCCGAGTCTCTTGTCTAAAAGGAATCTTCGTACAAAAATATACTGCGGATGATTTATTTACATTGTGGATACTTTTTACTAGAAAATCCAACTAGTTTTTCATCAATGCACATAGAAAAACTAGTTCCAGTTAATTGCATTCTAGAACATATATATTGAGTACGTGAATCATTTTTCATCAATGCACATAGTAAAACTACTTGAACAATTAATTTCATTCTAGAACATATATATATCCAATACATGTAACATTTTTCATCAATGCACATGTATAGAAAAGCTACTTTCAGTTGATACTAGAGCACGTGCATGTACCAAAACAATTTGTACATGTGCAAACACTTGCACAAATAACATAAGCAGCTCAATTTTTAGTTGAGTGTACTAGAAGTTCTAAAACATATTTAATCCAAAGAGAATAAATTGTTGGGAAATTCAATCAAAAAAATTCCAATGGAATGCCATCTTCAATAATCCATTCATGATCGGATTTTGACATTTTCCATTTCTTAATTTTCGTTTTTTTCTTTGATTGAACCTCTATCAACTTTATGTGTGCTGCACACACCAAGTGACTATATTGAAAACTTATGGAATCAGTTTCATAGTCTTCAAAGTAAAAAAAGTCCCCACTTTGATTAGTTTGTCTGAAAAAATAACCTTTCAGTATAATAGATCCTCTGTCATATTGAAATCCGTGATCATTATAGTTTTCTAATAATTTCATTTTTCGTTCAGTGCAACGCATCAAATAATACTTAACATTTTCATCGTTGTCAATAGGTGCAATTACAGCAAAAACATCTCCTGCACAATAAAATAAATTTAACATTTAATTATGCATATTTAAATTTATTTCTAGATCTTTAAATCATTAGAAAGTAATTCAAATGGTACCTTCTCTAACAAGATCAGAAACTCGATCACCATCGGATGATATTGTAGTTTCCTCTGATTGCATTTCTTCAAACATTGCAACAGAGATTTTGCCCTTTGTATTTAGCTCTGTATGTTTCCAATCGTTCACATACATTTTGTTTTCACAAGCGTCATTGGATTTTGTGTTGTCTATGCAAACATCACAAAAACAAGAATATTTTCTTTTATCCAATGCAAACACATTTCTGGACAACTTTGTTTGAATTGAATGCAATTTTAGAGTCCCTTTTATTGTTTCAACGTCATTTCCAATTGATCTATCTACGTCTTCGATTCCAATATGCCAGAAAAACCTTTATATGGAAAATTAGAAGAATAATTTGTAAATATGATATCAAAATACAATCAAAGATAATCATTGCATGATAAATGTACAATGTTTAAAATTAGATTTCCAATATAAATTAAATTGAATGTACCTTCGCACTTCCCTTGATGGGTTAGTCTCATGGCTTAGAGTAGCGATGCACCATTGAACAACTTCTTTAGCATTCACAAGTCGGCTTGCAGAGTGGTTCATTTGATATCTTCGAAGTGCTCGTTTTATGCATGCTCCTGCACCATCATGTTCTCCTTTTCCATGGCCAGTCTCAAAGAAATTCCAACAATGTTTAATGCAGGTTTTCTTATGAATACAACACAACCAAAAGAATGATCGTGCAGATTTGAATTGACCTGCGCATCCGTTTGACCATATCCAATGTTCATTGAATGTTATTCCACGATTTTTCAATGAATCATAAATTTTTCCAAAACAATGTTGTACAAAACATGTATCATGTGTACGATCGTCACTGATATAAAAGTGATATTCTTTAATGATATGTCAATTTTCACTTGTGCTTTCTATATGATCGACATTTTGTTCAGCATGTCTATATAGAATATGGACGAGCATGGAGACTTGGTCAGAATGATAGTATTCACTCTGAATTTCTTTTTGTGGAACAAATGTGTAGTTTTCTGCAAAATCAATCACTGACAAAATGGTCCCTGGTGGAAAAACTTCACGAGATTTTTTGAATTGCAAGTCTTTCCATTGAGATCTATGGGAATGCTTGGCGTATTTGTAAATTTATGCCTCAAACTTTCTCAAAAAGTCTATCAGAAAAATTTCGTCTTCTAGTAATTCAATTCTTTTAACACTATTTGCACCTTGAATCGATGTATCGATATATTCATATCTCTTCCATTTCACTTTCATGTTGGACAATGATTGATCATTTATATTAATACGATATTTGTTTTGAAATTTAGTCAAATTTCCACAATCATCGCATTTTTTACCACCAACACATTTCTTTTTGTAAAATAGTTCATCGCTTTCTCTTTCACATAGAATTTGAGATATGAAATCACGAATAGTGGAAGGAGGAGGTGAATCCTTCCATAATGTTCTACCAAAATCAAGGAATGTGTCATAATATAACTCAAATTCCACATGATAACGGCAACAAAAAGTGTCGCATACGGTGATAGGTTTTACATACCATGGTTTTTGTTGAACAAAAGCACTGAGTGAAACATGAATTTGACGATTCTCTTCTTTGAACTTGTTGAATAACTCTATCTGAGTGGTTTCTAAGAAATATTTTTCATGTTCTTCGTACTGATTTCGTGTTATTCTTCTTCACATCACATGCCTTGCAGTTGGTGAAACACGCGAATTGTTCTTCCAATATTCATATATTATTTTTTTAACATTTTCTCCAAGTCTATCTTTGTATGGTTGCCTACAAATAGCTCTCCAACAAGCGAGTTCATCATTTACATCTACTTGCAGCCGAAATTTCCGATGTTTGTGCAAATTTTTTCGCGAGGTTCCTAATGCTCGTGCCATAGATGTTACCAAACGATTCTCTTTAGTACTTGATGAAACCATTGCCATATGTATTCCTCTACGTACAATTGAAACATTTTTCTCTCTAGATCTCTTAATTGAATTTATAGCACTACTTATATTTTGTATCACATCTTCCTTCATTTTTTTTATCTTTGGTTGATTTTCGAATACCTAGTAGCGTCGTAGCTTCTTTTAATTTCCTTAATGATAGGAGACCTTTCAACATTTGAGCTTGAGCTGTCACCCGCTCATTTAAGAAATACTTTTCAAAAATGCAGTTAACACAATATCGTATAACATGATCAGGTTTTTTTATCTCCATATGTGTGAGTGTCAACATTTTCTAACATCTCATCATCGACACTGATTTCATCTGTACATATTCGAAAAAATAGTACATAATAAGTTTACATATGAACAATAAATAACTAAATAAATAAATATATGTATAATTTCAATAACATGTGCATGTGCTAAATATATATATATATATATATATACACACACACCTTGTGGTTCAATTTCTTCATTTGAATTTCTTTCAATATTTTCACCATCTTCAATCATTGGTTCAATACCTCTTTCACTTTCTCTTTCAAAATTTTGTATCTCATCATCAATGTTTTGAGGAATTTCTTTGTCTGTTTACATTAAAAAAAATATTAAAATTCAAATTAGTTCATCAAATAAAAATTAAACTTCATATTTTACACTAGGAAAATTTTAAATATATCAATAGATCATAATATTTACATTTACATACCTGCTTCAATTTCTGCTTGAGGTTGATTTTCCCCTTCAATATTTGAGAGGGCTTCTATCTTTCTTTTGCGAGATTGTCTCGTCTCTTCTCTATGTTCCTCAGGGTCTCTTTTTCGATCATATTTTCTCGCACAAGTCCTTCGATTTCCCATGATAATAGAGTATGAAGTTCAAAAAATTTCCTTCAAAAAATTAGACAATAACTCAATTAGAAAAAGCATCACAAAAGATTTAATTTAAAAAAAAAATCATTTTAAATTTTTTGCAAAAAATACATACTCCAATCCAAAACACTTACTTTAAAAAATTCGAGAAAAAAATGTCTTATAAAAATGAAACAAAGCTCAAAATATTTACTTCAACTCAAAACACGTACTCTAAAAAAATGTCACTTCAAAAAATGCCTCCAACTTAAAAAAAAAACGTCACTTTAAAAAATACTTCAAAAAATACTTCCAGAAAATGTCTTTTCGAAATTAAGCCCAACTCCATACTTTCAAAAAAAATGAAGCACAAAAAACATCCAAAAAAATGTATTACATACCTCCAAGAAATGTCCTTTGAATGTACGTCCAAGAAAATTCCTTAAACCCAAAACAATTCTTTGCAAAATCAGGCCGCCTCCAAGAAAAGTCTTTAAACCCAAAACAATTCTTTGCAAAATCAGTCCATCTCCAAGAATTCGAAATTAAGCACAAATCCATACTTAAAAAAAAAATGAACAAAAAACATCCAAAAAAATGTATCACATACCTCCAAGAAATGTCCTTTGAATGTACGTTCAAGAAAATTCCTTAAACCCAAAACAATTTTTTGAAAAATCAAACCGTCTCCAAGAAATGTCCTCCAAGAAAATTCCTTAAACCCAAAACAATTCTTTGCAAAATTAGTCCGCGTCCAATAAATTCCCTTAAACCCAAACTTCCAAGAAAAGTCTTTAAACCCAAACCCAAACCAAGACCTTTATAAAATCAGACCAAATGTGCGAAATGTGCGAAAATTATGAATGATTTCGTGGCAATTTATATTGCCGTGAAATGTGTTTTAGGAGGGGCGCAGCGAAATTTTCTGGCCGATGGAAAATTAGATTAAAGTTCGGCTGAACTTTGATTAAAAGTTCGGCTGAACTTTGATTAAGAGTTCGACCGAACTTTGATTAAGAGTTCGACCGAACTTTGATTAAGAGTTTGGCCGAACCAACGCGTCCTGATTAGGCAGCTTGATGTTTGCAACTTTGGACTGATTAAACTCCATGAAACATTCTGAATTAACTGTCGGAACCAAGACAAACATTTTCAGAATTGAATCTACTTTCAGGAAATATAACTTTTATGGAATTTCATAAACATTTACTAATTTTAATTAATTTTCTAATAAAATGGGTGCAAACAATTTCTGAGGGTCATTGTGATTCAGTGAAATCAAAATTATGTATCTCCCAAAATACATTGTAAAAAAAATTGAAAAAATTATGGGGCATTACATTGGTTCGTCGTCTCTAATGGGTAGCTTTTAGATTTTTAGTTTATAACTTATATGTTAAGAAATTTGTTGTGTCGCGAAACATATCCAAAATATGCAGTTTTTCGTATTGGACCAGTTCAAAAAATTCTAGTAATTATGATATGCATCCATTGGCTTTGTAAATATGACAAAAACAAAGTAGACTCTGTCTATATTGTTGTAACACATTTTGTTTTTTCAAAAACACAAATTTTCAATGAATACAACATTGCGTCATAACATGACTTCTTATGAATCCTTTGATTGTTAAGAAAAACACACTCAAAGAAATGCTAAGTTGACATATCAAATCTAAATAAAAAAAGTTTCAAAAAATAAGTAATAGAAAGCTAACAAAATTTCTCACAACTTTTATTTTTATCGCAAAATGAAATTCCCAATTTTCCCAAAGCAGAGAAAATTATTTATAGTTTTACTTGAAAGTTGAAGAACGAAAAAAATGAGAAATTTTTTTTTCTCAAAAAAAAAAGAATAAAGAGTTATGACTTCAGCACATTTTTTTCACCCACTTGTGATTTGGGTTCCATTCTCATTTGTTGATATTTAGGTCGAAGGATTTCTTCAAGGAAATCAAGAACAAGTTACACTTCTAATGTGAAGTGGATTTATCCTACCTAAAGTCTAGTTACATGGGAATGACAAGGAATCTGGTAGGTATTAATCTCTCAAAAAATCTTTCAAATTCCATCTCCATTTCAACAAGGAATTTGGTTTATAAGAAATCGCTCAAATAAATTGGCTTGCCTTTTAGGTGTGGTCATTTTCATACATATGGTCATTTGGGTATGGATTTTCCCCTTATTTTGAAGAGTTAGAAATGTTTTTGCAAGATAGTAGTGGCTATGGATATTTCATCCTCTCCTATTAAAACATATCCTAAGGGTGCTTATGGTCCAAATTTTCTCACAAAAAATGACATGGCATAAGTTATTCCATAAAAAGTCTCGAAAATGCTTGTTTCGACTTTGAAGGTAGGTCTAGCTAGGGTCAAGACTAGTGTGACGAAGGATCTTCCAGTTCAATCTTCACCTATGGATTCCTCAGAGGGCCCTCCCTCCTCAAGTACATAACCTTTGATCCCCCACTTATCTACCCTTTATGGTTATTCATTTGATCTTTATTCCATGGTTTGATCCTTAATCATCGCCCCCCCCCCCCCCCCCCCAAGACATTCACTAAATCATCTTGGCAATCTCTCTTTCCCTCTATCTTCACCATTTTCCTCCCTTTGTCCCCCTATTATCTCTAAAAATCCTAGCCACCCACCCTACCCCCTGACCCCCATGTTACTCTTCCATTTTCCTCTACAATTGATGCTTATGCATTTGATCATCCCCATGACACCTTCAACTATAATAACTACTCAAAATTCAATTCTACTCATTCCTCAAAGATTCATTATTTTGGGACCTTTTTTTAACTTCCTTTATGGGTTACGAGTTGAGATTTTTTGGGGACTCTAATCCAAATGCCCCTACCTATTATAGAAAATGTTTAATGTCCATAGCTTAGAGTCAAACCAATGAATAGATTCACTTGAGAAAGTGTGAATCATTACTCACAACCCTTAGAGTATCTACCCATTTTATGGGTTTCCTTATGAAGAATTGATCCTCGAGTTGTTCGGGTCAAACCAAGCTTGCTAAAAAAATGGCTATAAAGATATTGGTTGGGAATCAGTCTCCCTAGATTCTTTTTCTTCAGGAAATAATGATGGTTCAAGAGAAAGATATAAGCCACATAAACAATTATTTTCCCCACTGATATTTTTTGACATCTAACACAATTATCATATTATGAGGTTTAGTTTTGGGGTGGAAAAGGGTGCCTTGAATATTACCTATGCTTGGTGAATTAGGTCAGGCTTAGCATTGGATCTCTACTCCAAGGATTTGGATATGATGACTCTTTTTTTAAATATGTATGGACCTTATTCTGAAAGGAATGTTTTTTGCAATAACATTTTTAATAACCCCCTTAGTCTAATAGAATCATCCTTGGAGGTGATCTGAATTTAATTTTACGGTCTTGTGAAGTCTGGGGATCTTGAGCCTCTCATTGATTTCTTCTTAAATTCTCTAGAAGAGTTGGGCCTTATTGATATACAACCTTGAAAACTCCAGCCTACATAAATAAATAACAGGGTAGGGGAGAAAATTTCAAAGTGAATGGATGAGTTTCCAATGTTAGATTCCTTTGTTGAATCACAATTGATATTTACAGTGGGTTATTATTAGCGGGGCAGGGGGCATTCAAACCAATACCCAATCATTCTTGACTTGGATTCCTCTCTTCCAAATCCTCCCAACCCAAATTAATCCCACACTAATTTGAGGACCATTCTTTTAAATAGATGATTAATTATTTTTGGAGGAAAACCACGTCAAAATATAGAGCATCTACTTCTATTCAATTTTAGGAAAATCTAAAGTGATCTAAAGCAATCATCATCTCTTTGCTAAGAAGGAAAGATAAATGGATTCAAAATTACTTGAGGAAATAGAATCTCAGATCAAAAATTACTTGAATATGGACACGGAGGGCTTTATATTGGACTCTATCAATGATCATATTAAATAATTAAGGGACAAGCAAAGTAAAATCCTCTTGGATAGAAGGGAGGAATGGAGGATGAAAAAGCGGACCCTTTGGCTGCAAGAAAGAGATGAATATACAAATTTTTTCACCAATATGCAAGTCATAAGAAGGTAATCAATACTATCTGGAATATCAAAAGATAAGATGATTCTCATGCTACTTCTTTTTAGAAACTAGCATAATAGGGTTCTACACATTTTAATTCCATTTTTTAGGAAAACAACCTTGCAACCATGGGCTATATCCTTAACCTTTCTATCTTATTTAATAGCTTCATATACTAGGAAGGGAATGACCAAATCATGATAGAAGTTGTGAAATGCTAACTAGAAAAGGTTTTTCATAGTTTCCATAAAGGAAAAGGACTTGGTCCTTATGGGATTCTAATGGAATTTTTCTTGGAATTATTTGATTATATTGGGGAGGACCTCCCAAAATTCATTGAACATTCTAGGAGTCATTCTAGGTTCTATATCCCTTCAAATCCTTCATAAAAATTCTTCCCAAATCTAATTATCCTTCTATTTTGGAGAAACTTAGGCCACTATCTCTCTACAAGCCTATCTACAAAGTAATTTGCAAAATTGTTGTTGTGTGTCTCAAGGACATCCTATCTAAGAACATACCCTTTGATCAATTTGGATTGTTAAGAGGGCATCAAATCCATGAGGCATGGCCTTGCACAAGAACATCTTCACTCTCTAGAACTGTTGACCAAAAATATTTGGTCTACAAGGTATACCTTGATAAAGCTTTCAATAGGGTAAGTGGTTTGCACGTTAGGCACCTCTTTTTTCATTTAGGTTTTGGCCATTCCTTCATGGCTTTGGTTATGGACTGTATTAGTTCTACATATTTTTCTCTTTTCAGAAATGGTGTAGCTTCACTATTTATCAATGCAAAATTCTATATTCATCAAGGGTTGCCCCTCTATCCTCTTCTCTTCGTGTTTGGTGGCTAAAGGTATCAATAGACTCCTTATTAATTCCAAAAATAGGAGTATCTTCAAAGGTAATGTGATATAACAAGATTGGCGTATCACCCATCTACTCTTTGTGGATGATATCCTAATATTATCCCATGGTTATTTAAGGAACTTAGAAACCTCAAAAGACCTCTTGGATACCTTCTCCATAGTTACATGAATTGCCATGAATAGCTCCAAATGTACCATGATATGGTGTCGTCTATCTAAATAAGAGAAATGATAAATAGATAATTTACTGTCACTTCAAAAGGAGGAAATCAAGGGAGTTCTAAAATACTTGGGTTTCATTCTAAAATCCCAACAACTACCTAAAGGTAGAATGGTTCTAGCTACTAGAAAAGATTGAGAAATGAATCAATATATGGTGCAAGTGATGGCTTTCTTGGATATGAATATTGGTCCTTGTAAAATTGTGATTGAATAAATTATTGTTTATAAGGAATCCTTAACTTGGATTCTAAAAGGGATCCCAAAAAAATTAATACAAATGTCCCTTCACTTCGAATGGGTGAGAAAACAATAAAAATGTCCCTTCTTCCAAGCTTAATGGAAACAAATTTCATCACATAAAGCTCAGGGAGGATGGGGCCTACAAAACCAAGTGGTTTTCCATAACCCTTGCTGCAAAATGTGTTTAGCAAATAATTTATGGAGTGGTCTTTGGGCTCGAGTGATTAATCAAAAATATACCAATCCCTCTTCCAATATAGATTGGATCATATCACTGTTGAAATCAACCAAGAATGGATCTATTATTTGGAAAGTAATAAGTCAAGCTAAAAAATCGGTGATGAATCCTTAGAGCTTATTGGAAAATACCCATGGATATAAATCTCAAAATAATATTCTTCCTAGCAACCTAGTAAATTAGATAAATGGAGATGTGTTTCACTTCATCAGTAAAATATCTTGAAGTGAATATTTTACATGGATCTCAAAAAAGGACTTCTTTAATGGATCTCTAGTTGGAAAGGAACCATATTGAAGCTTGAGAAAATTATACGATATCTCTTTAATTATATTTTTTCTCTATCTTAGATTGCCGAGATAAACTAGTTATATGTTCTTCCAACAAAGTCACTTGATAATTACACTAGAGAAGTATTTGAGGTATACTGATAAAAAAGAAGGTTGAGGCATAAATTTTCGATATCAATGTGAAGAATTCAAGTCCTCACCAACAATGATGCAAAAAAATATGTAGCAAAATATATAACCTACATGCAAAGCCTCACTAAGAAACCTTGATTGAGTGTAACAATGGGAGTGATACCGTTATCACTTCGGTAACAACTCCCCTCATTTAAGTGATGGACACCATCCAACAAAAGGTAGGCTTCGCTAGTATATCTTAGGATCAATTAACCTAATTTAACATAAGCTAAAAAACATTAAGGGTTATACAAAAAGACTTCAACCAATAATACGGATATAAAAAATAGGGTTTTAGGTTATTATGGTGTAATTCCAAGAATGTGAGTTCAATGGTTCCCATGGATCAATATAGATGCTTAAATCAACCAATAGAGGCTCAAATGAGTTTCCAAACACATATAATCAATAAATTATAACTGGATAGGGTTAAATCCATAAATTATAACAAACAAATAATTTATAACAACATAGTAAACGCTAGACATCATCAAATTGATACATTTATTTCCCGGTCAACTATAAACAAACACCAACCCTAGGAGTTTGACATCAAATACACATCATTATAAAAATGTATTATTTTGTTGTAAATAAAACCTGATTTACACTATATCAAATAAAAAAATATTTATGGCCTTCAAGGATTGGAATAAGAGGTAAGACTAATACCTTTTTCAATCTAGGGCTAATGGAGTCTATGAGTGAAAATCCTTGCAAGAAAAGGGATGGATGTAGATTCAAAGAAATCAAGGGAGACAAAATAGTGTACCTCAATCCTTTAACCCTGGAATCATTTTATCCTCATGGAAAATTCAAAGGGAGGGCTAGTCTTAGGCCACCTCAACATAACTTGATGACAAATCTAGTACAAGGAGATTTTAGAACCATAAAACATCAACCAAATATTAGTGATTTTTTTTTTAAACTGTAATTCATCAACAAGAACAAGATTGGAAGAAAATAAGTCACATTTTCATAGAGGATACCATCAAAGATCACCAATATTAATCTAAGAGAGAGAACCATCCATCAAAAGTCATCCAAGGAAATTTCACTTCACTAGCACTCCATAGTGTACAAGAGGGAAGTGATAAATAGCTAGTGCAAAATGATATGTAAGTGACACAATCAGCCAATGTGTAAATAAACCTTTCATTTATATGGCTCCTCCTAGGTTGATTTCCCTAAATATATTCTAACATTCCCCAAAATAATAATAATCCATGATACAAGTTATATAAATCACAATTTAACCCCCAACAATATCTAAATCAATTAAATACCATGAAATTATGCCTCAATTATCCCACATGTGTGAGTTAACTGTTCTCCAAGGATGAAATCATCATCCAAAAGGTGTATCTCTCCATAAAATGTGAAATGAATGGCTCCAATGGGTGCATATCAACCCAACATCCATGTATCCTCATTAAAAGGATGCCCAACCATCAATCAAAGCATCCTTAAGCCCAATATCACCCACAAAGGTACACATGTCATCATCCATGGCATGAGATAGAGGATTTAATCATGCTAGGGTATGACATCATCATTGTAAATAATGTATATTCCCCTCCAAATGGGTCCCATGGAATAATCATCATCAAACATCCTCAAGAGTAAGGCAATACACATTAAGTTGATGCAATGTTAGATTATGGGAATCATACTATCTCAAGGGTACATCTACTATTAAATGAAATTTCCTAGCTCTGATAGACAACATCCAAGTTCCTGGAGGTGGGAGAGGGTATCATCAATTGTGTGAAGTCATCCCAAGATCAATTATCCTTAAGAAGTGCTCAATGTCTTTTGTCAAAGTGATCTATGTAATCATCAAAATGGTTGGATGTCCTCTCTAAAGTGTTGGAGAAGTATCATATAATCGATCAAGTGATGTTAGTTATACCTAGGAGAAATTTCTAGCACATCCTAAAAAACTAAAGTGAGATAAACATGATGGGTGAAATAATCATAAGAGTATCAAAGTGAGCCATATTCAATGTTCAAGTCAAAAATTTCTTTGCACAAGCATCATCTTCAAATTTCTTACTAGCTTATGATTTTTCACAAGTTACCATGCTTAAGTATGGCAAGGTGATAACCCTATTAAGTGTTTCTAACCATAAGGAGAGGAACAATTCCTAGGGCAACCCTTTTAGAAGACAGGTTTTATATATTGGGGTATCATTCATGAATGGTGTCATAATATTATGTTAGGCTATATGAAACCATTTCCCATGAATGTTTAGAGGAAGTGCTTAACTACTTGAGTTACATTCCTTCATGTTTGTTTTTCCAAGGCCCCATATTTTCATTTTTATTTCATTATATAACTTGTTTAACAAGCTTCTTTGATTATAACGTAATAATGAGATAAACCCTTTTAGTAATAAGTAGTTTCTTGCTTCAAAAGGTTCAAGGTGTTATTACAGAGTTCCTTTTACTTTGATAGGCATGATATGCATAGATACTCTTGGGGACAAGTGGAGATATAAGAGGGGGTAGAGCTCAAGCTATAATTCAATTTCTTTCTTTCTTTCAACCCCTTGTCATTCTTTTTCATTTTGATATTTGGGTTATGCTTTTTCTTTTCTTTCAATTCTAATAACCTTGAGTATATACAACCCATTTATATCATAGGACAAGGAAAAGAGTGAATGAGCATGAGTGATAAAAAACAACCATAAAAAAGATGAGATAGACAATGAATCAATGACCCTAAGGAAGGTCACATTGGACTAAGGACAAGTGGTAACCACCAATGTGAACTAAGGGAATAAGTATACAACCAATAGTGATTTATCATTAAATTTATCCTCTCATCCATACAATAATTAATTTGAGCATTAAATGAAAGAATGTGAATACAAAAATGGTTAATATACCTCACAATAGATTACCTCCCTTAATTAGATGGGTGACCTAGGTGAATGAATGCACTAACCAAAGAGTATATGAAAGGAATTTGAGGCTGGCTATATGTGGATCATAGTAGGGTTACTAGCTGGCAAATTGTGTCATGGGAGAAAAAATTTCTCTGAATGTTACCCATACATGTGGGTGGGTAGCAAGCACATAGTGAGAAAGATTAATGGACCCATTAGGGGAAAGTTAAGGTCTAAAATGGGCCTTCTAAGGAATACAATAAAATAATATTTAAAATAATAAATCTGAGTTATAAATTTTTAAATAAAAAGAAAGGAAACTACTTTTTTTTTTGTATTTTCATCTTATATCCTTGTGGTTTTACTAAAATGTCAAGTATAGAGACCCATTGGATGCAGAATTAGATTCCAAATCCAACAAGTACCCATTCTGCATACTTTTGAGTAGAACTACATATAAAAATGAAAATACATGAAAATAAGTGTTGAATACATTATTTTCATGTGTTTTTTGTTTTTTCAATGTGGGTCTACTTAGAAGTATTTAGAGTGAGTACTCGTTGGATGTGGAATTTAATTATCAATCCAACAAGTGTCCACACTTAAAATTTCAGTAAACCCATAGGGAGATAAGCTGAAAAATACAATTAAAAAGAATAGTTTTCTTCTTTTCCCTCCAAAATATTCTTCCTGGGAATGACATCATCATATTAAATCCTACTGGTTATTTTAAAGTTAATTTTGTTAGTACAATTTTTTTTTTGAGACCCATTTTTTACCTCAAAATTCCCCTAATGAAGTGCAAGATTTCCTTATAGGGTTTTGATCTTAATTGAAACAATAAACTATTTTAGTTTTGGAAATGGTTGAATTAGTCTAATAGGAGACAAGGTGATGATCACACCCAAGTCAAATCCATATAAATTTTATGGAGCTAGGGGTTATGTGGATTTTTCATTTTGTAGAGGAAGATAACTTAATTCCCAACTATGAGCTCTTGGATTGGAATACGCTCCTATTATGTTATGATTTTCAATTGCTATAACTTTAAATGGGCCTAGAGGAGTCTCCTTAATCCCATTGTTCCTAATTTAGATGTTAAACATTGTAAATCATTATTACATGGAGTATTTATTCTCATCCCTTTCCCTACAAGTGATAATGGATGGATCTTATGGTGGGAAATGAATAGTTAAATTCATTTGGAATAGGGAAAGTTGATCACAAGAACAAAATGAAGAAGGATAAAACGACCTTAAGAGATCTAAAAGGTAAAATTTTCTTGGACTAGTACCCCTCAAATGTATTAACTACTTTTTTCAAAGCCCCTTAAAATGAAGAACTTTATTATTTGAATGAAGACTATAAGGCTAATGTTGCACTAGAGTTAGAGCTAGAAGTCATTAGGTAGAGGATGTGATAATATCGTGAAGTGTAATTTATTTTGATCAATTTTAAAATGAAGAATATGTTAGAGAAGATTATGGGGCTTTGCAAGCCTAGTGGAATTTTTGAGGAAGTCATAGAGGAGATTAAGAGCATGTATTAGACCTTTAATTTACAATATCTACAATAGATATTGTGTCTTTATTCAAACCTACAAACTTGTAAGAAAGTAATTTTCTATTATCAAATTCTGTCATTTTGGAAGGGAAGCATTCCACAAAGAGATAAGTAAGGAAAAGTAAGCCAATTCATGATGTCTAAGATAAAGAATAGTAATCCTCCAAATCTATATGAAATTATTCAAAACTTGGGATTTTTGAGTTCTTGCAACATTGTAAAAATTGTTCTTAATGATACCTTCAATGAATGGATGAAAAGATGGAAGCTACTTAATATTCTCAATAATTCATATGAAATCATAACCACATCCCTAACTTAGAATCAAGAAGGCACCTCTATAATTGTGACACTAAAGAAACTTGGCTTTGCTCATAATAGAGCTATCCTAAAGATCTTAATCTTGTTGGGAATTCATGGTAGGAAAATAAGCCCCAATAGGTCAACAAAAAATTTGTCGTGAAGCAACTATTAAGTTGTGCATGATGTGTCACTTACAGGGATTGCACATATTATCATGTAATATGAATAGGGTGCCACATCGTATATCCCCTTGCTAGTCAACCCAATCTAAGTAATTGCAAAGACAAGGCTATGACATAGTGTTGGCCACTTGGGTAGAAAGAACTGGGCATGAAGAAGTAATTGGCATAAATGCCAAATTACTAATAATTGTGTTAATCCATTAGGAAGAATGTTTGAATCACCTTATCTCAACATTGATGGACTAAGTTTGATAACTATAAAGACTATATTAATTAACATTTATTAAAGGCAACTACCAACAATCAAGATGAGCCTTGTGTATGTGAAGCTTTTACCTATTATTATATCATTTTTTTATGTTTGTATTTTAATTTAAAAATTATTACTTATTTTGATCCATATATAATCAAAACAAGTTACATACAAAAATAAATGAATGCATGTAGTTTAATGAGATGACCTCTTATCTTTTTTCTTTCTTTTTTTTAATTTGATGAGTAATTTTTGGTGAAATTGTAAATTTTTATTATTTATATTTCATTTTTTAATACAAAAATTGATTCAATGTCAGAAAACAGACATTAGAATTATGCTAATCTCACAATTTAAAACTATGATTTTCCAAATTTCCAATAAAATCTAATAGTAAAAATTATATATATATTTAAAAAAATTTAAAAATAAAAATAAAAAATCATATCATTTAACTATTCCTAAATAACCCACATAAATCAAGATTGATAATAAATAGATGCAATATTAAAACACTCCTTACAATATGTCAGTGGTTCAATTCCTACATAGATTTCACCCACAAGTAACATTTAGCTATCTCTATTTTAATGAATTATTGGACAATGTCCTTTGTACTATGAGTGGTGTTACCCTTGAAAACTTGAACAAGTGAAAATGCATATAAGCCAAGGTAAATTTGGCCATGTGGTTGGCACAAGGCTACATATGGTAATAAGTTCCATTACTTTTGGTCTACACGCTGGAACCTTCCTCGAGAAGTAGAATCCCATTTCCCCATCCCGCGAGTTGTAATCTTCTTCGAAAAGTAGAATCTAATTATCCCAATCACATAATGGATGGCATCGATTCACGTCTCCCGACCGGTCCTTGGATTTGACGTTATACCAAATGTTTATTTTTATTTTTTAAATATAAGAGTAGTTTTATGAGGCTATAATTTTTATAGCTTTGAAATAGTGTAAATTTTGGCATGATTTTGACAAAATTTTAGCAGAAATTTTAGGAAATTTGGGTTACAAGAGTCAAGTTTCATCGTTTTAGGTGCTTCAGAGGTTTATGATGGCGTTGAATCCATTTCCACCATTAAAAATAAAAAATCAAACATTGTTATGATCAATTTTTTTAAGAAAAAAAGGTATCGAAAAGTAACTTTAAGGGTGAAATTGTGACCTCTCGACCTTAAAAAGAAATGAAATCCTAAATTTATTTTTAAATATTTAACTTGGTTGTCATATTTTCTAATGAGTTATTTAAATACAGGACAACTTAGACAAGTATTTAAATAATATTGAGAATAATTGGAGTAATGACCTTCTCTAATTTAACATGATTGAGATATATTTCATAAACAATTTTTGGGTGTTGTAGTGTCAAACTAGTGAACTATTGTGATTTATTCTTTTAAAAATAAAATGTCTTTTGCATATAACAAATGACGATAATCAAATTTCTAATTGACATGAGAGATAAATTTGAAATTCCAGACCTGCTTGTGACTAGGGTTGGAATTTCAAAATAGGTATGGAATTTCAAAACAAACCCACTGTGCAAATTTGATGGTTTTGACACCTCCCTAACCCATATTCACAATTTCAAGGAAAGATCTTGACTGTTTTGTAAATTTTTAAATTGTATTTGATAAGAAAATCACCCGGTGATGGGAAATTTTCCCTTCAAATTCCGTCACTTTAAGGTGGGGTTCCTTACGACCTTCAAAACAATGTACGCAGATGTGTGTTTATTTGTTATTTGGATTTGACAACGACAACTCAAGAATGCAAATATGTCTCACCAAATTTAATCATATTTGCATCTTTATTGTTATTTCCTAAAACAACATTTTATTTATTTATTTTTATTATATATATATATATATATATATATATATATATATATATTTCAGATGAAAAAACCCAAATTGGATTTTATTAAGGGACTAAAAACTAGTTACAGTTATGTTTTTCATTGATACAGAGATGTTCTAGATCGATCAACAAGAGCCATCATGTTTTTGAAATCAAAAAACCCATCACCAACACCCCCCCCGGACACACACAGATATAAAACACCACAACATGCAAGATAAATCTCCAGATGTGTGGCTTTAAAGGATGTTACCTCCCTTCTGCCTTTGACAATAATCCAAGTGAAAATGTTTTTAGGTTTGCTAAATGAAGTTATTTTTGTTTGTTTTTCAGTGTATAGGAAACCAGATTGTAGATGTAAATAAGTGCTATTGATTTGGAAAACTATCACAAGATCTAATTTTGAAAACAGAAATATTTTATTCAAGTTTTATAAAGACCTCTCCCCCCGAGTCTGTGTTAAACATGAGTTTGTACATCAATCTATTGTCAGAGTGATTGTATCTAGCAAATGCTTTAATCTCATTTTTGACCATATGAGACTCAAGAATGAACTAAAACAGGGCCAAAGTATAGACTTTTTTCTATCACTGTAATGTTTGATATTTAGAGTCTTGATTGTACTACAACAAATGTTATTGATTTACCAAAGAAAAACAAAGCAATTTCATTGATTGACCTAAGAAAGAAGTTTGGTAGGGTTGCCATTTATTTAGCAAAGGAAAAAACAATTGTGTTGATGCACCTCAGCAAGTAGGTTGGTCGGGCTACATTGGCCAAATGTTCATGTTCCTATTCCAAATAGGTGGCTGATGCAATTTATGAGATGAAAAATGTAATGGATTGATAGCTTACGAAATGTATTTTGATTGTAAATGTGTATCTGGTCTATTGTTTTCATTACCAATGAACATTTTAATTCTAAATCGCGTGTAGTGTTATGCAATCTCCATTGGATTTACTTAAAGGATTGTTGTTTAATAGCAGTTATTAAGTCAAATTTCCACCTATAGTCTCTTGAATTAGTATGGTGTCTCCTGATATCCTTTCAAAAACCTCTCATGTTGATGTCTCACAGTCAAAAAATGCAATGCCTTGTCATAGAATAGTTTTCAAGTAGACACTCCTGATAAAGTAGTATGCATTTCACCTGTGCACAACCAAAAAATCATCTCTTCCAAGAAAAAAATATCAAGTTAGATGATACAGTATCGCAATGTACAAGGAAAATTCAACTTTATTTTGATTCTCATTTAAGTACCTTGTTACAACTGAAATTTATTAAAAAGAAGCAAAAAAATAGGGACTAAAACAAGAATCATGACCATATAAAAACCAAAACATAAGGTTAAGTCGTGATTTTTGTAATAATTATGAAGCTTTTATGTTACATAGAATGTAAGTTGTAGTATTTGGTAGTGTGTGGGAATTATTTAATAATTGATACTATGGTCAAATTAGTAGTGCATTACTTAGAAATATTTTAATTTATTCATTTGATGAAACTCCTTTCAAAGGGTAGAAAAAAAGCCACTTGTAGTTTGAATTGGAATACAAATATTTTTTTATATTAAAGGTCTGGAGATGGATTTATGGTTTTAATGTGCATTAACTTATTTAGTTTGGTTCATTTTCTTCATCATCAATCATACAACTGCAACAACAACAGGGAATTATGGAGTGCCAGTGAGGATGCATGGATACAAATTCCGGAAGGCAAGTGGCATGGCTCCTCATGCTCGGTGAGGCCTCATAAAAAAGCCAGCCAAACTATTAAGCTTATTCATTTTAGCTTCATTGTTAGCCAATAAAATTGTGAAGATTTGACTTAAATAATGTGGGTTGTTTTTTGTTTTGGTTGATTTCATTGTTACATGATATTTTCCTTGCCATCATGCAATATTGATATCTATAGGGCCTTCTATAGGAAATTTAGAGGTTTTCTTGTTGGCATGGTGGTTTCCATTGATCAAGTTTGATGCTTCTTGCTAATCCCTAATTCAAATTAAGGTGCATAGAAAATATAGTAGTGGTATTGAGAATCAGGCAAGATGTGTGCTAAATTTTGGAGCAAATAGAAAAAATATTGTCACAAATGTAAAGTATTACCATGCATTGTTTACAGGCTGTTGAAGATGGTGTATACATTTTGAGCCTTTTTGTTGGACCAGATACTCCAACTTCAAGTGGTAAAGTGCTACACTTATCAATCCTTTTCATGTTTCCCTTATTTCTACTATCAAAGCAGGGATTTTTGTAGAACAAACTAGAGGAAATGGTGGTCCATAGCTCAAAATAATGTTTTTTTTAGTCCATCGATAACTTTCGTAGAAGCTGGTGTAGATTATTGTAGCTACAAAAGTACACTAGCATCCATTAATTGTTGTAGTCAATTCCTGACATGTGAAAATGGATACTATGTGCAACCCTGACATGAAAAGGTCAATCTTATGCTCTCATTGCAGGAATTGGTGCAATTCTAAATTATTTTTATGTGATCTTCAGCTTGAATTCCAAAACCCTAAAGCTTTTGATAAGACTATGATTTAGGGTAGCATTCTTGTTTGTGGATATTCATACAACTTTGCATATGGTGTTGCATTTGTAAGACAAATATCATAAATTGCAAAGAGTTTACATGCAACGGGGTTCATCCTAGCTATGGAGTCCCTGTCTCTAGGAGCTAAATTTGATCCAATTCCAATGAGAATTCCAGGAATTATTATCAAAGAAATAGATCAAACATATGTATAATTTACAATATCAAAATTTTTGAGTTGAACTATTACATGTTGATGGTATTCTTAAGTCCCTAGAAAATATTTTCTAGCAGTTTTCCTTTGATTGAAGGAAATATTCTCTTAAGTTCAAATAGTTGATCCTTTTAACACGATCATTAGTGGTTTTCAGCAGAACAATGCTTTTATATATTTTGAGTGTTTCTTTGTTTGTGGTTAAAGGTTCTTGTAGATTATGGACTTTCACCCTGATACCATTGTTTAAGCATGTTTTTATAGTTGTAAGAGTTAACGAGAAGGGAGAAGGTACCTTCTCAATTCTCAATTTATCAATTAATATATTTAAATAGTTATTTCAATTTTCATATGTGGAAATCACAAGATTGTTTTTTTAATTTGGGGATTAATACTGATACCTCTACAATTATGTCTTTGCAGTATATAGGGAATTTTTTCCTCTGGCATCTTAATATAGAAAAATAATTTCTAGTTCTATATGGCCTGTCTAACCCTGCAGATTCATACAGGAGGAACTTTTGCTTGATGTTCTCTATTATGAAAACATGTTGAATTTAGTCTAAGTTAAGTAGTTGATGAGTAGTTCTCAGCTTACAACTTTGACAATTTCCATAAAAAAAAATCTAGATCAAGAGTGAAAAGTGTGCTTGAAAAATGTAGACTTTTTGGCATTATGTTTCTTATTGTTTCTCTAGTTGGCATATGCATGTCCAATAGGGTCTTGAAGCCTGCCATTTCTAGTATGTTGTGATCATCTGATATGTTTTCATGAAATCTGACTAATTATATTTCCTTTGCATAAAATACATTGATGTTAATGGAGATTTTTACATACATTTATTAAAACAAAAAAATTATGCTACTGTACAATTTTTCTATAGTCTTAGGCCTCAAACTCTCATTGTGACACCATGAGTCTATTATTTTCTTCAAAGGAAATTCTCATGGGGAAATCGAAGGGATGCTTGCCTACATTTGTGGATGATATTCTTTGTGAACTTGTTGACATAGAATTGTGTGTTTAACCTAGAGGGCTTTGGTCTTGAGCTTCAAAGCCAAATGACCTATTGTTGGAATGGACGATTTTAGGAATTTTGAGCATTGTCAAGGGAGTGGTGACATAGTTCTTTCTCTTTCTTCATCTTTGCAGAATCATGTGATTTCTTCTAGTTTGGATTTGGTAGGAATGTGTGTTTGGGTGATGCCCTTGATCTAGGACCATGTGGTACATTTTTGTTGTGTATGCCCATGTCCTTAGCTTTGAGAAGGATAGTTGTGTAATTGGATGGCCTATTCTTTGTTGACAACTTAATGCATCTTTAGGGGGGGCTTGATCATGTTTGAGTGTGAAGGAGATAGGTGTAGAGGCGGGGTTTGGTCTATGGACATCATATATTGTACATCTATAAAAGTGGTATCCCTTTTTCTATATTTTCTCCTTTTGCTTTGACAAATAGTGTGAGTTTTGTGCACGATGCTTGTTATATGATAATCCTTTATAGGTCACTAGTGGGAAAAATGATATTTTGGTTCAAGATATTATGAGAGAGGATTTATGTGCTTCCTTTACTTCAATGCAAAATTGAAATTTCTCAGGATTTGGATGGTTTTCCTTATGAAGTCTATAAGTTCATGTGGGAATTTATTAGGGATCATATTTATTGTCTAGATGTAGATATTTTTTCTTCCAACTTCCCCTTTGAGTTTCCCAAGTCTCAATTATGGGTTGATGAAGCCTATTAATAGCAATGCAATGAGAGAATTTATAGGTGGTTGGAAACCTATTACTTTTCTTACCATTTCTTACAAAATTGTGACAAAATTTGTAGCTTTAAGGATATGGTCATTTTCCAAGTATGTAGTGCAACCGAAGTGGACTAGGTTTGTCAAGGAGGGATTCATCCTTGATATTGTGGTTTTAGCTTGGGAGGGAATGGAGTGGGACAAAGAGATAGGGAAACAATGCCTTAAGTTGAAGGTTGAATTTAAAAATCCTATGATTGAGTTGATTGTTAATTCATCTTTAAGATAGGTTGATGTGCTTAGGTTCTAATTCACGGTGTGTGGGTATAATGAGTGATCTTTTCACCTATGCCTTGGCCTTAGTTTTTGTCACAAAGCCTTATCCCTGTGGATGGTGTTACATTATTTTATTCAATAGGGACATCCTTTCGTGCCTTTCTATATTTATGGATTGTTTTTGCATTGGGTTACTTGTTGGAGGCACCTTTCATTGTAAGGTATATCAATATTAATATGCTTTTAAATGGTTCAAAGAGGTTATTAACTATTTTGAAGATGACTCTTTCTTGGACACCTTTTGTGGTGTATTTACTGCCATTTTCAGTCCACACAATTTATTTTTGGGTTTTTGGGTTGGATTTGTCTATGGAGTGGACTCCTACTACCTGGTTTATATTCATCATGGAGTGATTGTCAGATTTGATATTCTTTTTGGGACTGTTTTATCACCCATGGACTCGTGAGATGTAGAAATTTATCTATATTCTTTTATTTATCAAAAATATACATTTTCTTCATGTTATTTACTTATATGTGACATCTCAAAGACTTGATTTGTCCCCAGCCTAGGAATTGAGCACAAATTAAATATAATGTTGTGATGTTTTCAAATGGAAACTTGTGAATTTTCTTGTCTAGTTGCCTTACTACAAATTGCATAGGTTGTTGACTTAAATAATTCATTTTCTTGTTTCTAGAGAAATGAGGTTTTGGAATATCTATTTCAATATTAGATGATGTCAATATCGGTATGGGCCTCATAAAATGTTGAGATATTCTACATGTTAGACTACATTTGTGATCCAATATATGGTATAAATATAGTAGAAATAACTTGAATTGTTCAATGTTTTTGACTCCTTGAAGCCATTTCAATGAATGCAAGTGAGATTGAAATGAAGGTAGGATATGGTGTCACATGGGAACATATTCAGCTAAAATGATAAATTCCCTTTAAGATTGAAAACAACTACTAACTCCATGGACTACTATTTGAGGTGAAAGTTTTGGCTGCCATATTTGGAGTTGCCATTTTTGGACCTATATCAATGTAGGTAGAGAATATGTTTTGGGTGTTAATGGATTAATAAAAAATGTTCATCCAAATTTAAAATTCCATTTAAATGGCTTTGATTTTTGTGTAAGACGAGAAAACCCTTTTCAAAAGAAATGGAGGCACTAAAAAGGTAGGTTTCCTTGACACATTTATAATTTTTGGCCTTCATTTTTTTACAAAATAACATCAATTAGAAGTCACTTTATGTTTACGGTAATTCATTAAATGGAGTCCTTGTAATAGAATTCATTGTGAGATGCCACTTATTGTTGCAAGTGACAATTTAGGTGTATACTCATCTGAATTCTAAAATTTCAACCCAATTGACATAGCCAATGATATCTTACAAGAGATATTCCATTCTCATGGGTTGTAAGTGGAATGGTGATCAATTTGAAACAATATAAATAATTTTCAGGTTCTAGAGGTTTACAATTTGACGAACCCAAGACTTGGTCCGTGCAAGGAATTTGTAACTCTCAGCTTGACTTAGGTGAAAAAGATAGAAAATTCAGAAAATGAATGTGTCTTGTGAGATTCTTGTCAATTTCCATTTTACATTCAGCACATTGATCAAGTAAACAAGTAGAATTTTTTTGAAACTATCAGTATGCAATAGTGTTTATTGACTTGCATGGAGAATATAAGAAATTCATTTATTAAATGTGATGAAAAATGCATAGATGATTATTTGAAACAGTGGAAATGGGCTTGGTGAGAGTGATTTTTTTTCAAACTATTTTTGTTCCATACGAACACTTAGGAAATGCTCAGTTGTATGGAAAGCTACATTTTCAAATGAATAGTAAATTTGTCTTATAATAAATATTTATTGTCATCTCATAAGAAATTAATGACTTCCTTCACACTTGGGCTGATAATGGTATTGCAATCATTTTTTATTTTTGATATACTTTAGCACTATCTTTTGGCATACCTTGTGTTTTAATACATACATTTATTGAAGATTTGTTTACCCACAATCAAATTAATATTTCCACCTAGAACCAAACTATTACAAAATCTTTCTACAAAATGTTAGTTCACTATTACCATCTTGTTTACTATGTTACTTTTGTAGCAAGGGTTTTGCAAATATGTAGTAAGGAATGCAAATTCTCCATCGCTAAAATGCATTAAGGAGTTGCATTGTTCAGAAAAGCTGAAATGTACATGGTTTTTATTTTACTATTCCAAAATTTTGATTTCAACTCACAACTTCAATTTTATAGATTATAATAGGATGTCATAACTTGAATACTATACCTTGTGGTGTCCAAGTGGTATAAACTAATTCAAAAACCCTTTGAGGAAGGTGATGAACGTGGCTTGAAATTATTTCAAGTAAACTTTAGGCCCTTGACGTTGCGAAGGAAAAAATACAATACTGCAAAGAGGGAAGGTATGAATGTAGAATTGAGCTTTCATTTGACTTTTGATGTCCAGTCCCTTTGAGTGATTTATTTCTAATATTTGTTCATGAATATTCAGACTCATTCTTGTTCTTCCTCTTACTGATGTACAAGTGATTGACTGTGAGTTTACTAAAGCTGAGAAGGAATGTTATACAACTTTGTATAGAAAATATAAGGGAAGCACTTCTCTAATCCATGGAAAGGAAATATAATAATAGTTTGATTCATTTTTTTGTTGTGATTTTGGTTTGACTTAAAAAATATATGGTATTTATTTCTATTTACAGGTCCAGTTTGGTCAATTTGTTGACAAGGAAAAGCTCTTCAAAATTATGCATCTATTATGGAATTTCTTTTGAGGTTGTGCCAATTGTGAACATATTTTTCTTGTTATGAGGTAAGTTCTACTATAGAATGTCTTTTGTAAAACAATTTTTATTGTCCTTTGTAAAATGATTTTTATTGAAAAATATTATGTTGAGCCCCAAAGATCAAGAGTGTTTTTCATTGTCTTATGAGAAATTATATGTTAGAATTGGTTCTAATTTCTAAGTTATCAACAACTGGGGTGATACACAACAATGTTCTAATTTAAATAATATGGTATGAATTTGTTCTAATTGCTACTTTATCAACAACTGGGGTGATACACAAGAATCATATGATATGTATAAGTTGGCAAGGTGTTTTCTTCTAGGAAGCCAAATGTGTGTTAATGGAGATTCTAGTTTTGTACCTTCAAAATCTTACATTGAAGTGGTCAAAGAAATTAGTAACAGTGAAAGAGGAGACTGCCCAATTTTTCTTGAATGAGTTGACGATGCAGTCATAGCTTGTTGTGTAAATCATATGTGTCATCAGTGCCTACTAGCAAGCTAGTGTATCTCTTTGTGTTTTGGTTGCATTGCTTGTGCTAATTCTAGTTATTTTTCTTTGTATGACTAGATTAAATTGTTTGTATCTTATTGTTTATTATTAGCTTTTTGTTCAAGTCAAGCTACAAGGGTTTCAAAGTGAGCTAACTCAATTGAGTTATTTTTTTATTAAGTTAAATATAGGGGCTTGCATGATTATATATTTTACAAGGATTATGACATTATGTGTCGAAGATTTTTTTAAAATAAATGCCTACATATACAATTTCAAGGACTGCCATAACTCCTCACATAATTCTTTAAAGGGTGCTAGCTCAATGGAAGAGCACCTATGATGTAGGAGGTTGGTGGTTCAATTCCACTGTACCCTAAAATGAATTATTCAATGATATTGTAGTTTTTTTTAAATAAATATTTTATATTGATTTATTTTAATGGCGAGATATTTTTCTCGATTCATTTTTTTAAATTGCCTCTAGAGAGACAATAGATAGGATTAAAGACATTGTCTCCATAAAGACAATATGTCTTTAATTCCAACTATTGTCTTTGGAGAGACAAAAATAAATTTTCTTTGGAAAGACAAAAATGGAATTCTCTCATAAGAGACAATAATGCTTGTGGTATATATTGTCTTTATAGAGACAATTCTTTAAGACAATAATTTGAGACACCTGCTTAAATACAAAAATGAAATTTTCTCTGGAGAGACAAAAATGCTTGTGTTATATATTGTCTTTATAGAGACAATATTTTAATACAATTTAATTTGAGACACCCGCTTAAACACAAAATTTAAGACAATACACAAGTTTTCTTTTGTCTCAAATTAAGACAATTTACCCAAAAATTGTCTTAAATACTGTCTTAAAATCCCCCTTTGTGTTGTAGTGTGTTCCAATCCATTTTTCATGTTTATATGGAAGGCAAAGGCATTCCAATCCCACAAGGTACTTAGAGACTTAATAGCAATAAATCTTATAGGTTAGGATCTATTTCGTATATATTAGGTTTTTCTACTAAAACACGGTGTGATTTTGAGAATCACAAAGTCCTTATGTCACACAAATGATTGATCATGGTACATTCATAAATTTTATTTTGAAAGCACAACCGTTGCAAATATGTGTGATTTGAATGTCCAAATCTCTCACGTCAAATCCTACTTTAAGAATCAACATGAGCAAAGAAAAAGAAAGTAGAGATAGGATCAAAACTAGCAATATTATACAATCTAGAATCACGATCAACCTTTCTAGTAACAACATCAACTCGTAGATCATGTATTTCTCAATTGACTACCTCATTTGGAAAAAACTACATTTTTTTCCCTCACCAAAATTGCACATTTGCTAGTTGCGGATAATAGACTAACAGAAAAGTCAAAAACAAGGAGCACACTATTAATAGACCCATCAACACACTATATGTTGCCCAATCCCAAGGCATAAAGTTAGGTATAATCTCCCATTGCAATCAATGTGATGTCGTTATAGTAAGTAGACAGAAGCATGCCATGGAAATGAGTCATATAATGAGATGAATCTTAATCAAGTACCCAACTATATGCAGATCTATCTAGGGTTTGAGTTGATAAAGTATGCTCTTGTATAAATATTGTGTTGCTTCATGACTTTAGTTAAGGTTCTTAATTTCTCCTAATACTTTGCTTCAACATGCCCATGTTTCCCACAAAATGTACATGGTTCACTTGGCTACTTCTTTGTCTTGGAAGAAGACTCAAAAGACTTGAAAATTAAAGGAAAGATTTTGTGATTTGGTGTTGTCGGAGGTAGTTTCACAAACATGAGAAAAAAAAATTGAACTGAGTTTTATACTTAGCTTTGGAGATATGACCACAAGAGCTTGATTCATTGAGCTAGAAGCTAGTTTAAATCCACTTAACATCAAATCTATCATACACCATGAGCTATGGAACACAAAAAGCTAATATTTTTTTAGCTAGAAAGAGCATCTAAGTGTGTGTGAAGTGTGCACCTGATCTTCCAAAATTTGATTTTGAGGGTGGGGTTCAAGCAATTTCCTTTGGGTGATTGGTAGCTTCTCATATAAACACTTCAAAGTTAGGTTGTTGACACATCTTTCGTATGTAATATCGCCAATCTGTAGGCCTGCATGCATGTGAGCTCAGGTAAATTTGGCCACATGCTTTGCATGAAAATGCACCGACGTTTGTGTATCAGGTTGTTGAAAAAAATTAATATTGTATTGTATTAATGGATAAATGGTTACATGGTTGTAACGTAACTCCTCAAGTTAGGAATAATTCCTTGGTTGTAGGAGTTTTCTCTCAACTCCCGATTCTCTTGTGATGTATTTAATGTTGTATCATTGATTGATTGAATGTAAAGTATATGCTCCACTTTGTGCAGTCTCCAAGTGCATTACTCACCTGTGAGTTTCTTGTTAATCAATTCATTTATTTCCTTTCGAGTTTTTACCATGGTATGAGAGCTCAGACCGGGTGAGCCTGATTTACGTACAGAGCCTTAGTGGCTACAGAGTCTCCACAACTATAGAGCCTTCGTGGCTACAGTGCACATATGAGCCTCAGTGCTCACAACGGAGTAGGTGGTCTGCAGAAACACGTCACTCATGGGAGGAACTTAGTTTCTCATAGGTCTCAGTTTTCTGAGCACAAAGCATATCAGTGCACTTTTCGGAGCCACAACAACGCTGATTGGTGCACTTTTTGGAGCCATAGTAGTGCCAATCAGTACGGATCAACATGTTTTTTAGGGTCATTCCAGCGCTGGTAGAGGCAGCCTTTGCGAAATGTTGATCATTGCAGATTTTTAGAAGATAGGAGTGCTAACCTCTTTTATGGATCTGCTTGTGAGATTTTTCCTGATTGGTGGCGGATCTGAGTAGCAGACACAACAATTTTTTCAGATTAGTGGCGGATCTAAGTTGCGGAAACAGAGATCGTGCCAGATCGGTGGCAGATCTATGATCAAGTTCTGGTATGTGTTGAAGTTTTTTTTGTAGCTTGTAATTGTTCACTTGGTTAGAATCAACTGAAGATCAGAGGACTTGGAATGCGATCAATCCAAAATGAACAATTTTACAAAAACTTGTCTCAGCGAGACTAGCAAACTCGATGGGACCAATTATACCAATTGGAAATTCAAGCTACAAATGATGCTTGAGGGAGCGAGTGCATGGTTGATCGTCAGTGGTGATGAGCACAAGCCAAACAATGCAACAAGTGCAGCTGCACCCATACAAGATTGGGATAAAATGGAGAACAAGGTGAAAGTTTTATTGAAGATGTCTGTTAAAGACAATATTATACCACATATCAGAGACGATAAATCATCCATTGATATCTGGACGATGCTCAATAATCTATACCAGACACATAACACCAATCACATCTTGTCGCTCAAAGGAAACTTTTTTCCATGGGGATGGAGGAGAATGAATCTGTTGTTGGATTCATTGCAATGGTTAAGGACCTGAAGGACAGATTGGGTGACATCAGGGAGAAGGTGTCTGATTATGATTTTGTCACAATTACTTTGAACGAGATGAAGGATGAATACCAAATTTCCATCACAAGCTTGTATGCACATGATAAAGCCCCTACATTCGAAGAGATGACAGGAATTATGTTACAGGAAGAAGAGTGCCGACATAATTTGAGACCACAGAGTGTCGATCTTGTTGTGATGGCGAAGAAGAATCCATACAAAGGGAAACAACCACAAGGACATAAATGCAGTGGCGATTTTCAGAAGAGATCATTTAGATTTACGTCTGCAAGTAATAGTAGTAACTTTTATAGCATTAAATGTTTCTACTGTGGGAAAATCGGTCATCAATCTAAGTTTTGTTTTAGGAGACAGACAAATGAGGTGAGAAATAAACAGAGAAAGTACAAAGGACACTTTGTTGATGAAGGTCACAGTCATGATTATCGATTTTTTGTAGCTGATTGTGCTCTTTCAGCTTCTTAGGAGGATGAGGCCGAAATATGGTACGTTGATTCATGTGTATCTTCACATATGACAGGTAATAGAAGTTGGTTTGAGTTTTTTGAAGAAGCTACTTGTGGAGCTAAAATTTATCTAGGTGATGATAGAGGTTATGAGATTAAGGGGTACGGTGATATTTTGGTGATGTTGCCTTGCAGTGATATCAGACATATTAAGAATGTAATGTATGTACTCGATATCAAGAAGAACTTAGTCTCCATGTCAATGATAACAAATCAAGACCTGCAAGTTGAATTCTTCAAAACATGTTGTTTCATAAAGGACAACAATAAGGAACTAGTTGCATTAGGAATACATGTGGGAAGTCTGTATAGATTGAATGTCAAGGGCATGCCACACCAAGCTCTGGTTTCAACAAGATGGACAACCGAGAATCTTTGGCATCATAGATTTTGTCATCTTAACCTACAAGATCTGATGTTGCTTCAAAGGAAAGGTATGGTTGATGGACTTCCTGCTTTTCATAATGTTCATTTAGATTCTGATGGATGTGAATTAGGGAAAATGCATAGGGAAGAGTTTCCTTTGAATGTTGATAGGTAGAAAAGGGATATTTTGGAGCTTGTGCATAAAGATGTATGCAGACCTATGCAGATGAGGTCGCTAGGTGGTGCATATTATTTTTTACTTTTTACTAATGATTGCACTAGATACTCTTGGATATACTTTATCAACAAGAAGAGCCATACATTTCAATGCTTTAAAGAATTTAAGAATATGGTGGAGAAGCAAATAGGGAAATTCATAAAGATTCTCCGCTCATATTAAGGGGGAGAATACAGGTTGGGAGAGTTCATGAAATTTTGCAGAGATCATGGGATTATTCAACAGTTCACTGTGTCTCACACTCCGTAGCAAAATGGAGTTACAGAATGAAATAATAGAACCTTGGTTGAGTGCGCACGAAGTTTTCTTCAATTTAAGAGTCTATCAAATGGTTTTTGGGTTGAAGCAATCAACATTGTTGTTTATTTAAAAAATAGGAGTCCTACTCAATGTATTAATTGAAAACTCCTTTTGAAGCACTTTATGGATATAAGCCAGCGATGAATCATTTAAGAGTTTTTGAGTCAAAATCCTTTTCCCATATACCCAAGGAAGATAGAAAGAAGTTAGATCCTAAGGCCATGAAATGCATCTTTGTACGATATTTCACCGATTTTAAAGCTTATAAGTTGTTTAATCCTTTGACTCATAAAGTCTTTGCAAGTCGAGATGTCATATTTCATGAGCAGGTTCAGGAAGGAAAGGAAAACAATCTTTCCATTGCTGATGGAAGAAAGCAGTGAGGATAATCAACAACATCAACAACAACAGAAAGAAGAAGAGGCAGGTGATGTAGTTAGTAAGTCAAGCCTGCAAAGGTCTGAAGAAGAAAGATTTGATGTGAGTCCTTTACCGAGAAGATTAGGTAGGTAGATTCAACTACCAGCCAGATTGAAAGTTTGTGCTTTAATGTCAAACATTTTAAATGTTATAGAGCCCACACATTATAAAGAAGCTAGTTAATCTCATGAGTGGAGGGATGCAATGAATGAAGAATTTCAATCTATTATTAGAAACAATACCTGGGAACTAGTCGAATTTCTCGAAGAAAAAATACCCAAATGTTGCAAGTGGCTTTACAAACCTAAATTTAATGCCAATAGGAGTATAGAAAAGTTTAAAGCTAGACTGGTAGCAAAGGGTTATTCATAGAAAGAGGGAATTGACTATGAAGAAACCTTTGCTCCTGTAGCCAAACAAAATACTATTAGAATGTTAATTGTTTTAGCTGCAAAACATTAGTGGAAGCTACACCAGTTAGATGTTAAGTCTGCAATTCTAAATGGTGATTTAAAGGAAGAGGTTTATTTAGTGCAGTCTAAAGGGTTTGTTAAGCAAGGGCAAGAACATTTAGTGTGTAGATTGAAAAATTCACTTTATGGTTTAAAATAAGCACACAGGTCTTGGTATGAGAAGATTGATTCTTAAAACATGGTTTTCATAGGAGTATGAATGATCCAAATCTATATACCATGTATGATGAACAGAGTCAGATTATTTTGATTTCCTTGTATGTGGATGACATGATTATAACAGGTAATGCAGATGCATTAATCAAAGAAATCAAATTGCAGGTGTCACAGGTGTTTGAAATGAAATACCTCAGAATTTTACATTATTGTCTAGGTCTGGAAATATGGAGAGACTCTGAGAAGACTTTCCTTACTCAAGGGAAGTATGTAAGAGGGCTGCTCAAAAAGTTTAGAATGGAGTAGTGTACAAGATAACATCAACACCTTTGCAGCAGAATCTGAAATTGTGCAGTGACAATGGCTCTAAGGAGGTGGATGCCACTTTGTATAGGAAGCTAGCTGGTAGTTTGATATATCTAACTACAACTAGACTAGACTTAGCATTTCCCGTCAGTGTGCTGAGCCTGTTCATGTCTAAACCTCTTGAAAGTCATTGGGTGGCAACAAAAAATGTGCTGAGGTATCTTCATGGTACTAGTAATTATGGTATTTTATACATTGATACATTTGATGTTATTTTAGTAGGATTTTTAGACTCTGATTGCACAGGTAACCTGGATGATCGACGATCTATCACAGGTTATGCATTTAGTGTTGGATTTGGGGTCATAACGTGAAGCAGTAAAAAGTGGAGCACTGTGTCTTTATCTTCAGCTGAAGCTGAGTACCAAGCATTATGCACGACAACATGTAAAACTACCTGGTTGATGAGGCTTCTCCATGATATAGGAGAAGAACAAAAAGAGGCAACTGTCATCAAATGTGACAACCAAAGTTCCATTAAGTTAGCAAACCATATAGTGTTTCATATGAACACGAAACACATCGAGACTCAGTTTCGCTTTGTTAGAAAAAAAGTCCAGTGAAAAGAAATCTTTGTTGAAAATTGTAAAACATGTGACAATATGGCTTGAATTGTTTAGAGGGATGTTAGGACTATGAGATAATCCTTTGTCCATTAAAGAGGAGAGTTGAAAATAATTAATATTATATTGTATTAATGGATAAATGGTTACATGGTTGTAAAGTAACTCCTTAAGTTATAATTAGTTACTAGGTTGTAGGAGTTTGTTCCCAACTCTTTATTCTCTTGTGATGTATTTATTGTTGTATCATTGATTGATTGAATCTAGATGCATTTACTCACCTGTGAGCTGCTTGTTAATCAATTCATTTCTTTTTTTTCTAGTTTTTATAGAATGCCCATAGTTGTAGCTATTCAATGAATAAAACCATAGATAAAAGTCAACATCTAGGTATACTAGTTGTATTTGAAGGTCTAGCTTATGGTAAGCGGTGTACACGGAATGATGGAGAAGTTTATAGGTATGCTAGCTGTATTTGAAGGTGTGGCTTATGGTAAGCTACGTACATGAAATGATGGAGAAGTTTGCAGTTGAGTGAGTAGTAAAATGAAACTCAATCTCCTGTTTGATTCCACGACGAAACAAATTAGAATTTGAAGAGTTGCATTTTTTCTGAAATTGTCAACGTATTTTTGTACCGCGTATACTGAATGATGGAGAAGTTTGCCGTTGAGTGTCGAGTCTTTTAAAATAGTAAAATGAAACTCAATCTCTTGTTTGATTCCACTAAGAAACAATTAGACTTTGAATAGTTGCATTTTTGTGAAATTGTCAACGTATTTCTGTACCGCTGAACCATCATCTTCATTTACTAAAAGCCAAATGCTATCGCACGTGGATGCTTGTAAAGGGACCCAATGTCCCCATCAATCTACCAAGTAACTTCCAGTTGCGTCCAAGTTCAAGAGAGTGGATGATTGTAAAGCTACCCAATGTCCCCATCAATCTACCAAGTAACTTCCTGTTGCGTCCAAGTTCAAGAGAGTGGACGCGTAAAGGAAGCAACCACGAGAGTGCGTTGTACCTGACCACATTAAAAAAATACTGCAAATCCATTTACAGCTCTTAAAATTAATTGAGCAAGTTCCATGCTCGTTCCCAAATACTCGTATTTAAATGGCCCTTCGTCTGGACTCTGAATATCATCCTTGCGAAACATAATTTCTCAGATTTATCTTTTTGATGGTGGATGTCCTCATGGCGAGATCTCTTCTCCATCTGAAGGTTGCGGCTGCCGGTGCTCTTTCTCGATTTGGGGGGCATGGATCAAATCTGGGCATTCAGGCTATGTAAGTTTTACCCACTCCAACACCATATTTATGATCTCCCTCCACAGTTTCGAAATCAAGGTTTTATATTGGAAATGAAAACTAATTTACTTGATTCCGTTCTGTTTTGCTTGATGTTCTCTTGTAGGCGAGGATACAGCGCAGTAGCGTTGACAGCAGACGGTAGGGGATTAACTCGGCCAGAGCCAAAACAAGCTGCTGATAAGCTTGCTGCTGGTTATAAGAATAGGTCTTGGATGCCTCATCCTGTAACGGGTTACTATATCCCAGAAGATCTCTTTGGTGAGGCCGATGTAGCCGAACAGAGAGAGAATATTCTGAGGGACCATTCAACTAATTCTGGCAGAGTACCAAATTAACGCTTCCCTATTCAATTTCAAACCCCAAGACTCGCATGTGGAGCAGACATTGTTGGTTGGAAAAGATGTACTCTGGATGGATTCACATATCAAACGTATCATTGCTTCACTACAATATTGATTTTACAATCAATCAACCAAAGAAGTGCTGTCGAATTTCTGAGTTTTAAGTTACTGTTTGAGAAGTGATGTCGAATTTCTGAGTTTTAAATTACTGTTTGATTGATGATAAACTGCTTTGTTTGTATGACCATATTACACATTATCAATAAGATTGCCCTGAA
>CM076581.1:934323578-934419536 GCA_034641835.2 Pinus albicaulis | reverse complement strand
CTTCATCCATTTAGCAGGGATTTGATGTTTGGAACAACCATCCATCAAAGTATAAAACTTTTGGATTTCTGGGACTGAAGGTTTCTTAACACCTGGGGGCAGATCCTTAAATCTGCATTCTGGGATCAGATTATCTTTCTGTTCTAAATAGCCAAGGCCATATCTAGGACTATTTGTTGGCCTCATATTTGAAAATATGGAAGTCAATCTAGGATCTTCATTTTCTAAAGTTGGTACAAGATGCATCATCAGGACATGGTCATCCTCATGAGGAAATGGGATGTCAGAACACTTAGGATTAGGACATGGATTAGATGAAGTACTTGGAGGGGCTTCTCCGGTCCTAGTGTTATGGTTCTGATGTATGACCATGTAGGCAAGATTCTGGAGATTGACTTGTTGTTGACACTGAGGGCAAATGACGCTCAGGGGTTGGAAATTTACAATCTGAGCATACTCAAACAAAGAAATATGATTACAACTAGAAACAATAGAGGAACAACTTGTATCTGTACAATCTGGAGCTATATACCTGGGTGACTTTTTACACTCTGCTTCTATTCTTCTTCTGTCAATGGTTGACCTTATGGGGAATGATAGGGTAGCAGAAGAAGGGGTTTCTGTGATATTTGCAGAGGTAATCTTTTGCACAGAGAGAGGTCTAGGATTTGGGACCGTCCAGTGTTCAGGGAAAGTCAGATCCTTCCACTTGATAGCTTGATGTTCTATCTTTTGATTTTTAGGATCTGTGAGAGCTACAACACTGGTCTTGGACTCTCTACTAGGTGCATGGAGGACTGCGGGAAACATAGTGGAGGTGTGACGGAAACAACCTCGAAACTGAATGGCAATATTTTGTCTCTTTTTCCTCATATCAAATCCCATTGTTTGGATTTGAAGCTGCAATATGTCTGCCAAGGTTTCATCTGTGATTGATACCGAAAAGTTCGGGTAACAATCAAACCACACTGGTCCATTAGACAATGGAGCAACAATTCCTCCAATTAAAGAATCAGTATACTTATTATGTGTCAGATCCCTTACAGTGGCTAACATATATGCATCTACTCCCGGATGCACAAGGGCATGGATACCGACTCTGACACAACCCAGAGGTAAAAATTGGGTTCCCAGTTTCTTAGCTTCAGCTTGTAACTCCTTTGGATTCAAGATCGGAATTAACTGTACACGATCTGAATTTTCTTCTATATTACTGACAGACTCTTTAATGGTGATTCTAGTGGCAGCTTTTAGGTGCCAGATTCCTAGATCATTATAGACTTCAGAGGCTGATATTTTGGGAAGAACCCATCTAGCCTGTGGTTCGACCTCTTCATACAAATGATCAGACACATTAATGACTCGACTACTACTTGACGCAAACATATCTCTGAGAGGATTTTGTTCTGCTCTATCCTTCTCCTCAAGTTCTCTGAATGACACAGACTTGTTCATGGTAGAGTCCATTTCTAAAGAGAGTTTTTGAATAAGTACTTATCCCTTTCACGAACCAGGCGCACACAGCGACTTACTGGCTCTGATACCAATTTCCAGCAGCAAGCTCAACAAGCTTGCTGCTGCTTTTCCTTAAGCAGACTTGGCCTTGCCTAGTGTCTCCTCCAACTTCTCAACACAACTCTATGTGAACCCAACGATGAACCCAAACGAACCTATTCCCAAATTCACGCAACTGACGGCCTAATACACGGCATTCCTTGCCTTTCACGGCCTTTGGCGTCCCTCAATGGTTTGGCGAACTTCAGCGAACTTCTGCTTGGAAATAATATTAACATCTGCACCAGAATCTATTAGTGCAGTCAGATTATACTGCAGAGTGTATAATCTGACTGCACTAATAGATTCTGGTGCAGATGTTAATATTATTTCCAAACAGAGAATCCCATCCAGATACTGGACAACTGCAAAAAGAAAAATTCTGGGATTAGGTGAGAAAACTCTAGACTTTGAAGTTTCTAAAGCTGCTATCTGTTTTAATTCAAGATGTGTTAAACTCTCATTTGCAGTCGCTGATATTCCAGTAGATTGTATATTGGGAAATATATTTTTAGCAGCAGTAGAGCCCCATGGTTCTGTTAGATTTCCTGACAAATCTGCAGGAATGTTCATCAATGTCTCTGGTGAAAAGATAGAGATTCCATATGTTTCAAATACCAGAGTCTCAACCATGGTTCAGGCAATGCAAGAAAGAGAACAGAAACTTCAAAAGGCTATTAACAGTTTGGAGGAACTCAGAGACCACAAGTCCACCATCAGAATTGAAGATCAATTGAGTTCCCCACAAGTTCAGAGACAAATTTCTGAACTAAAAACAGAATTTGAAAGAACATGCTGTTCCGAAGAACCGAATGCCTTTTGGCACAGAAAACAGCATTATGTTGAATTGCCCTACAAAGAAGGCTATGAGGGCAAACCATGCAAAAGCAGAGCCATTCCCATGTCAGCAGAATATCGACAGCTCTGCCAGAAAGAGATTGATCAGCTTCTTGATAGAAAACTAATAAGAGAATCTAGCAGCCCTTGGAACTGCTATGGATTCTATGTTAACAAAAGAAGTGAACAAGTTCGGGGTGTTCCTAGACTGGTAATAAACTACAAACCCCTGAATAATGTTTTAGCAGATGACACATATCCGATCCCACACAAAGGAGATCTCATGCGTCGGATACATGGAGCCAAGATTTTCTCCAAGTTTGATCTTAAGTCTGGCTTTTGGCAAGTTGCAGTTGCAGAGAAAGATAAATGGAAGACTGCATTCAGCGTTCCACATGGGCATTATGAATGGAATGTAATGCCATTCGGGTTAAAACATGCACCTTCAAAGTTCCAGAAGGTAATGGATTCTATCTTTAAACCCTATGCTGAATGGTTGCTTGCCTACATTGATGATCTGCTTATTTTTTCCAAGAACCTGCAAGATCACTTCAGGAATTTGAAGATATTTATGAAGCTGGTCAAGAAAAATGGTTTGGTTTTGAGTAAAAAGAAGATGGAGCTATGCCAAACCAAGATAAAATTTCTTGGGCACACCATTGAAAATGGACAAATTGCTCTTCAAAATCATGCACTTGAGTTTGCTGACAAGTTTCCTGATGTTATTCTAGATAAAACTCAGTTGCAAAGATTTTTAGGATGTTTGAATTATGTGAGCAATTTTTATCCATCATGTGCCATTGACAGGTCTCTGCTCAACCAGAGACTCAGAAAGAATCCAAAACCTTGGACAGAGGCACACACTCAAGCAATCAAGGAGATAAAAGCCAAGGTTCGCAATCTCCCTATTCTTTATGTTGCAGATGATAATGCTTTTAAAATTGTTGAAACAGATGCAAGCAACATTGGTTGGGGAGGTGTACTGAAGCAGAAGCCGGATGAAAAGAGCCCCAGAGAGCAAGAATAGGTAGTACAATTTGTTTCAGGAGTATGGAGTAAATCTGAACTAAATTATGCTCCTATTGAGAAGGAAGTGAAAGCTGCCTGGAATTGTATTAGTAAGTTTTCAATTCATTTGGCTAATAAGCATTTCTTACTGAGAACTGATGCAAAAGCATTAGAAAAAGTAATCACTAAGGTGATCAAGAGCCCAGAAGATGCAAAGTTTGCAAGATGGCAGGCTTTGTTTGCATATTTTGATTTTAAAGTTGAACATATTAAAGGCTCTGAAAATTGTCTTCCAGATTTTCTTAGTAGGGAATATATCCAGCATCAAGAACAGATGAATGACCCGGAAGAAGAGTTACCCCATGTTATGGTCATCATCACAGAATGGGACCAGGCCAATCAGAGAGAACAGCTCAAGTATATTTCAGATGATGAATCATGGCCTGTTTATGCAGAAAAATGGAGGCCGACTTGGCAACTCCGAAACACTCAAGTGCTGGACGCAAATCTTCAGAGTCACAATGATATCCAGCACTTTGTACCTGAAAGGAGGGTGAACCCAAAAGGAAGTCGGTGGATACATGACATGATGTATTCACACAGTATGATGGCTTCACATGAAGCAGAAAGGTCACTCTCACAAGACTTTTGGGATCTCTCTGTCATATGTACTGGTGGCGGAGATAGATCAAAAGTTTATTACAAGTGGTATACTATAAACAGAGTCAGGAATCCTGGCCAATATACCAGTGGAAAATTCCAAACATGGCCAGAAAACAATCCAAATCTTATTTTTCCTGATACTGTTTATGATTTTGCAGGATATAAAAGACTGTGGTGGGACTTACTAAATAAAGATGGACGGGAAGAAACCCACTACACCAAGTTGAAGTTTGCTCCTACTTGGATAAATTCAAGAGAACCCGAAGTACCTTGGTTATCTCACTGGTGGTATCATTATGGTGTTAGCCCTTTCAGTATGGATCGAAATTTTTATGAAACATATTGTCGTAGATTCTGTACTGATTGTCTTGAAGGACCGGCTGGAGAATGCTTTCATTATCCATGCCAAAAAGTAGGTGAAATTGCAGGACTAGAATTTAAAATGAGAAATCCTATTCTAAAGTCCTACATGCAGATGCACTATCAATGGCTCGTCATGACAAAGATCAAGCATCAAATCATCCTCAACAAGCCCATGATTGTCCGATGAATTTACACTAAGGCTTGGGACGATGAGTTCTACCATCTCAGCTATCCGGGTATTACAATCTTGGATATTCCTGCAGCTGCCAGTACAAGTGGTCCTCGGGAGCCCCACTAAAAAGGTTTTCCCAGTGTAATAATGGTACCTAGTCACGGGTCTATTGTGACAGAGCTTTTCTCGTGGGCTTTTCCTCTGTCCGAAAAGCATCCACTCTGTACATCAATAATTTTGATTCCTCGTGGGCCTTGTAAGGTATCCACAGTGTACTCTCACCCACTATCACCAAAAGTTTGTCGGTAGATCGGATCTCCGTGCGGATGTCACGTTATGTGTTACTCGAAAACGATGATCCTACTGCCAAGTGTCAATAATCCGACGGTTTACAAAAATGCTTGTCCCCCTCTCCATTCTATATAAGGAGGGGTAAGGCTCATTTGGAACCATGGGCATTTGGAGTTTGAGTCTTTTGCATTTGTGTGTTTTCGAGTCCGAGTTTTTGCTCCCTGCTCTGTGTCTGTGCAATCTTTGCGATCTGCTCGCATCATGGAGTCTTGACTCACAGTCCTTAGGAGAACTGAGAAGCCTGCGGGTCTATGTGCTCGGCATAGATCAGAACCTAAAGTGGCCAGTTCTTTAGATTGAGTTTGTATATTTATGTTTGTGTGTTTATATCTCTGAGACAGAGTCTGTATTTTGGCTAGGAAGCCTCCGGTATCGCACGCTCATTCATTGAGTTGCATCAGTCCGGTAAAATCCAATACAGTCGATCTCTGATATAGAGCTTGAGTCCAGAAAGTCTGTAATCTGATTATGAAATCATTCTGGAGATAATAAAAGAGAGAAGTTTTTCATCATTTCCGCATTTAAGTACTTTTTACTCTGTGCATTTTGATTGCTGCCAAGACACTGTCTATATTTCTCACACTCTTGAAAGTTCGCCAGAAGTTCGCTGAAGTTCGCCAAACCATTGAGGGACGCCAAAGGCCGTGAAAGGCAAGGAATGCCATGTATTAGGCCGTCAGTTGCGTGAATTTGGGAGTAGGTTCGTTTGGGTTCATCGTTGGGTTCACATAGAGTTGTGTTGAGAAGTTGGAGGAGACACTAGGCAAGGCCAAGTCTGCTTAAGGAAAAGCAGCAACAAGCTTGTTGAGCTTGCTGCTGGAATTGATCCGAGTCTTCAACTGATGAGCCTAAGGTCTGTCCTCCACAAATTCGAGGCTTGAAGTCTGTCTCTTTATCCACAGACTTGCAGATCTCAGTTATAAAATAAGTTGATATTCCCAGGTATGCTATCCTCCCATAAGATCGAGGCACAAGAACAATACAGGTGACTATTCTACGTTTGATCACAGGTCCGAGGTTCTGAGGTTTATCACTGTTTGAGGTTTATAATCGAGCTATCACAAAACTGTCCTTAATCCGAGCTTGAAAAACCAATCCAATAGAAAAATAGCCCAACAAATAATTCTTATTTTATCTCCTCGGTCTTCTGTGCTTCTAATCTGAATTCTGTTTTTTTCACCGGAATTGGATGATGAAATGTCAAGTCTAGACGTCATATATATACTGGTTTTGATCATAAACGAAAAGACACGTCCCTTGGTAGTGAGGCCGAAATATACAGGTAGGCTTAGGTTGGCCCAAAATTAATTATATTTTTCTTGACTTAAAAATTCAATATCTCATCAACCGTTGGGAGTTTTGGGGCAAGTAAGGGCTCGTTGGAAAGGAAAAATTATGCTCTTTAAGATGGTGTAGGTTTCATTAAGGAATTTTGCCTCTAAGGTAGCAAAATATATTTTTTAATGTGACTGATTATTTATGAGTGCAGAAATGGAGGTAGGGAAGAATGCCTTTGAGTGTAGAGCCTCATGGTTTGATTTCTTCGTTGATTGTCTTCATAGTCATGCCTTAGCCTTCTTCAACATAGGGTCACCATCATCATGTCCTTGCCTTCTTCAACATAGGGTCATTAGGTCAGCTGTCCTTAAGATAGTGCAGAGATATGGTAGTCTTCCATTATGATCATCAAGATACATGATTGACACTTCATTTGTGTCTTGACATCTTAAACAAGAGTTGTAATCACTTGTAATCATCCTCTGGCATCTTCAAGAATATTTGCCATCTCGGTCACTGACATCATCAATGACAACCTAGATTAACAATCTCCCCCTTTGTCATTGAGGGAAATATTCTTTCTCTTTCAACATTCTCTCCCCCTTTGATATCAATGGCAAATGGGGTGCCCGAATACTCCCCCTGTCAAGCTACTTCTTTTCTTCATGAATTGTAGTCCTTCATAGGTATGTTACTCCCCATGTCATGGTGCTCTTTCTTCTGGCAGTATGGTCCATGATAGATGTGTTTGTATTTCTTCATGTGTTGTATCATCTCCCCCTGTCTAGACAAATTCCTTTAGCTCATGAAGAATTTCTCACCTTGTGTGATCAAGTAGAAGGCATCATCATAAAATCATGTTTTTCTTCAATGGAGTTACTTTCGAGAGATGATTTATCAAGATTATCCATGTGTAACTCATCAAGGATTTCATAGGGCCCACTTCACGGATCACTTTCTGCAAGAATACTCAAGAATCGCAAACTCCCCCTAACTATATGCATGGTCTCTTTTTAGGCAGAGTCTCGTCATCAAATACCTGGAATATCAATGATGACTTTATCAATTCAACAACATATGTTGTTGGTCAGAGTGTTCAAGAGACTTCTGGATTCAACTTGCTTCCTTCTCCATACTTGTGTAACTTTCTTCTCTAGGTTGGTTGTCATGATTTTAGCTTCTTTAGGAACCCAAGTCAAGTTACAATCACGTGCCATATGTCCAATGTTATGGCAACTGAAACACTCTATCTTATTCATGAATGAGAGATCATGACTTCTTCTTGCAAAGTTTCTTCTAGGAAACTGACGGGGACCATTATATTTGTCCTTGTGCTATGCCCTACAGTCTTTTGCCATGTGCCCAAAGTTTGTACAAGAATAGCAATAAGCAAGAAATATACTTTGGTACCTCGAAGATGGAGTTTTCCCTGATGTACTTTTGAAGTCTTTTTGCCTTGGGATTATTTGATGATATTCATTGCCTTTTGTATTCTTGACACCATTTGCAAGTCTCCTTGGAACAGAATTTCTTCCGTTGTTGTCTTGATTCTTCTCCTTGCCCTTGCTGGAACTAGGAGCATCAACATTTCTTTCTAGGTTCCTCACATCTTTGTTGTTTGAAGCATTATCATTCTTGTTTGAGGATTCACCTACATAGCCAAGACCTGATTTATCAAGGGGAGACCTTTGCTGACTTAGGATGTCATCTAGGGTTTGAGAGCTTTTCAAGTTTTTATTCAGCAATTCAACTTCCTTTTCAAGAAGGACAATTTCTCCTTTCAACTTTTCACAATCTTCATCTTTCATAAGTCGTTGCTTCTTCATTTCTTCCATCATCCTTGTTGCTTCATGTGCTTCGATTTTAAGGGAGATGATATTTGATTTCATTATGAAGACTTCTTCATTCTCCTTTGCTAGACTGCTCTCCATTTCTTCTTTTATTCTTATAGCTTCACATGTTTCGGCCTTGAGAAGATTGATGTCTGATTTTAGTTTCAAGATTTCTTCATCCTTTTCGTCTAGTTGGCATATCATGGTGTTTCTCTCCTTTTCTACTTCATTAACTTGTCCTTCTATGACTGCCAAAGTTTCCATCACCTTCTTAGCTCCTTGTGCTTGTTTCCTTGCTTCTTCTAGTTGAGATCTAAGAGAGGAGACCTCTTCCTTGTATTGACCAATCTCTGCTACAAGATTGTTCAAGCTCTTAAGTCTTTGTTCAAGGTGGCTTGACAAAGTTTCTTCCCTTTTCTTTTCCTTATCCAATTTATTTGTCATAGATATGATTTCTTCATGATGCTTTCTTTTATTTTGATGAAATTTCTCTTTAAGTTTGGAGAGCTCCTAATCTATTTCTTGTACTTGAGGCTTGACAAAGTCAATTTCCTTCCTTGTCTTGTCTTGGTTACCATCTTGCACTTTCTTCTTAAGTTCCTCATTTTCCTTTTTCAAACTGTTAATCCCTTCCATGGAAGCCATAAGTTTATTTAGAAGATCATCTTCAAAGTCTTCTTTGTTCTCTTCATCTTCTAGGTCTTATTTAGCTTCCTTGACAAATTCTGGACTTCTTTCTTGTTTTCCATCATCTTCTTGACTAGAGATAATTGTCAATGCTCCTTTTGAGTGAAGATCATGAAGTTTTTCCCATATGAATTCTGTTGACGAACATTTTTCAAAATTGGTCTTCACTGAATTTGGTAACCCATTCAAAATTGCCTTCATTGCTCTTATATTGTACTCCTTGGATTCTTCGTCCATTGTGTCATTAGTAATCATTGATTTCCAAACTTCAATTCCTTGAGTCTTTAAGAAATTCCTCATTCTTGCCACCCATATATCAAAGTTTCCATTGAACAATGGAGCCTTCGCAAATTGATTTACTTCAATTTCCATGGTTGAGGAAGACATGTCTTTAGGAGGATTGGAGACTTTCTTTCTTGGCTTTGCCATTTGTGTTCTAATGATCAACCTTCAAGCTGTTAGGCTTTGAGTGAAGGTACTGGCTCTGATACCAATTGTTGGAAATACTGAGAGGGGGGTGAATTAGTATTTATTTTCAATTGTTAATTTTAACAGTTAGATCACTTATATTGAGAACACAAAATGAACAATAAGAATAAATGCTTTTATTAATTTCTTCTTTACAATAAATCAAGTATAATATATGTAGGGCTGAAACCCTAGATGAAGACACCAATATTCAATTTCCCAGGCTCCAACCTATATTTTTCCAAGCACCGACTTGGACTTTCAAGGCTCCAACCTTGTCAATTTTGAGGCACCAACCTTGTCAATTCTGAGAAACCAACCTCAAGGGCTCCAACCCTATCTCTGGTACAGGCTCCAACCTGGTCTCTTGAGGACTCATATCCTCTAGGGCTCTAACCCTATCTTCCAAGGCACCAACCTTGTATCTATGAGGCTCCAAACGCATGCTTCATTTCATCAATATATATTTGGTTATACTTACGGCTCCCAATCTCTTCTTCAATGAGCCCTGAAAATCTTCAACTTACTCCTCACTGTAATCTACACATCACGTCATCAATGACAACCTTATCTTCGTAGAAGGTGTCACCGCTGCTCTTCATCATACCCAAACAATTTCTCCAAGTTACCTCATGATGACATCACCAAGCATCATGCTCTACAATAAGCTTCTAGATAACATTCCAAGGTATCCTCAAGATCAAATTCAACTACTCTTCAATATCTACAAGATAACTCCATGAGGGCTTCAAAAAGTCTTCAAGATGTTTTCTAGGGTTCTTAAGGATCAGCTTCATCAAGCCTGTTCCAATATTTCTTCAAGTCAAATCAAATCCGCTCCTTCACAACTTGCTTCAAGACTGCTTTCAAAGTGCTGACCAAGGCTGCCCAAGATTTCTGATAAAAGACTGATCCAAAAATATTGATCCCTACTTCAAGATTGCTCCAAGAATTTCTTCAACAATGCTTCAATGATGTTCCATGTATGTCTTTAATACTACCCATGAAAGGCTGCTCCAAAAGTGCTTCAAGGGTGAACAAGTGCACTTCAACAGGCAGCTCCACAATGTTTTCAAAGTCTGCCTTCCAAATCTACTTCAACTAAAGTCTTCAAGCTTGCTCCAGTTTGTATCTATCAAGAAGTCTTCCCAAAATCTACACACTAGACTTCAAGAGACCTCCAACAATAATAGAGATGCTCCAATATTCTTAAATCATCAGATTTCTTTCAAGAAGTTGTTTCAACAAGAATTCAAGTCTTCAATAAGATATTTTAAATAAACCTTCAAGACACTTCATTAGAGCTACTCCATGGAACTCATCAAACAATGTTGCAATTCTGTTATAGCAGTTATAGTAAGGTCTAGTCAATACTTCACCAAGACTTCCCTTCTACTATAACTCTGCTCCAAAGGTGTCACAAGCTATTAAATAGTCTTCCTTCAATGGATCATAAAACACTATCCTCAAGACTATCACTAGACTATTCCAAAGGATGCCTAAGAGATGCCAAATTCCCAACCAAGTGCCATAGGTTTTAATTATTAAGTACCAAAACTCACAATTTTGTCACAGGTTCGAGCTGGTTGTTGTCATTCTGAGTCTGAAATGACACTGTCCAGGCCTTCACACAAGTCCGAGCAGCTTCCAAATGACACCCTTCAAATAGTGATCCGAGTCTTCAACTGATGAGCCTAAGGTATGTCCTCCACAAATCTGAGGCTTGAAGTTTGTCTCTTTATCCACAAACTTGCAGATCTCAGTTATAAAATAAGTTGATAATCCCAGGTATGCTATCCTCCCATAAGATCGAGGCACAAGAAAAATACAGGTGATTGTTCTACGTCTGATCACAGGTCTGAGGTTCTGAGGTTCATCACTGTTTGAGGTTTATAATCGATCTATCACAGAATTTTCCTTAATCCAAGCTTGAAAGACCAATCCAATAGAAAAATAGCCCAACCAATAATTCTTCTTTTATCTCCTCGGCCTTTTGTGCTTCTAATCTGAATTCTGTGTTTTTCACTGAAATTGGATGATGGAATTTCAAGTCTAGACGTCATATATATATATTGGTTTTGATCATAAATGAAAAGACACGTCCCTTGGTAGTGAGGCTGACATATATAGGTAGGCTTAGGTCAGCCCAAAATTAATTATATTTTTCTTAACTTAAAAATTCAATATCTCATAAACGGTTGGGAGTTTTGGGGCAAGTAAGGGCTCGTTGGAAAGGAATTATGCTCTTCAAGATGGTGTAGGTTTCATTAAGGAATTTTGCCTCTAAGGTAGCAAAATATATTTTTAAATTTGACTAATTATTTATGAGTGCAGAAATGGAGGCAGGGAAGAATGCCTTTGAGTGTAGAGCCTCATGGTTTGATTTCTTCGTTGATTGTCTTCATAGTCATGCCTTAGCCTTCTTCAACATAGGGTCACCATCATCATGTCCTTGCCTTCTTCAACATAGGGTCATTAGGTCAGTTGTCCTTAAGATAGTGCAAATATATGGTAGTCTTCCATTATGATCATCAAGATACATGATTGACACTTCATTTGTGTCTTGAAATCTTAAACAAGAGTTGTAATCACTTGTAATCATCCTCCTGCATCTTCAAGAATATTCATCTTCCCAATCACCGACATCATCTATGACAACCTAGATTAACAATCTCCTTTGTCATTGATGTAAATATTCTTGTTGTTTCAACATTCTTCCCCCTCACATCAATGTCAAATGGGGTGCCCGAATACTCCCCCTATCAAGCCGTTCTTTTCTCTCATGAATTGTAGTCCTTGTTAGGTGGCGTGTCTCCTCATGTCATGGTGCTCTTTCTCCGCGCATGTTCCATGATAGATGTGTTTGTATTTCTTCATGTGTTGTACCATCTCCCCCTGTCTGGACAAATTCCTTTAGCTCATGAAGGATTACTCACCTTGTGTGATCAAGTAGAAGGCATCATCACAAAATCATGTTTTTCTTCAGTGGAGTTACATCTGAGAGATGATTTATCAAGATTTTCCATGTGTAACTCATCAAGGATTTCATAGGGCCCACTCACGTATCACTTTCTGCAAGAATACTCAACAATCACAAACTCCCTGTAACTATATGCATCGTCTCTTTTTGGCAGGGTTTCATCATCGAATAATTGGAATATCACATCTACCAAAGATGTCTTCATCAAATCAACAACATGATTTGATGACTTGAGTGTTCAAGCAACTTCCGAATTCATGTTTTTTCCTTCTCCATACTTGTGTAAATTTCTTCTCTTCATGGTTCTAGCTTGTGTAGGGGCTCAAGTCAAATTACAATCATGTGCCATATGTCCAATGTTATGGCAATTGAAGCACTCTATCTTGTTCATGAATAAGAAATCATGACTTCTTCTTGAAAAATTGCTTCGAGGAGATTGATAGGGACCATTATATTTGTCTTTGTGATATGCCCTACAATATTTTCCCACGTGCCCAAAGTTTGTACAAGGATAGCAATATCCAAGAAATATACTTTGGTGCCTGGGAGATGAAGAGTTCCTTGAAGTACTTTTGAAGTTTTTTGCCTTGGGATTCTTTGATTATATTCATTTCCTTTTGTATCCTTGACACCATATGCAAGTCTCCTTGGAGTAGAATTTCTTTCATTGTTGTCTTGATTCTTCTCCTTTCCTTTGCTGGAATAGGGAGCATCAACATTTCTTCCTAGGTTCCTCACATATTTGTTGTTTGAAGCATTATCATTCTTGCTTGAGGATTCACCTGCATAGCCAAGACCTGATTTATCAAGGGGGGACCTTTGATGACTTAGGATGTCATCTAGGGTTTGAGAGCTTTTCAAGTTCTTATTCAGCAAGTCAACTTCCTTTTTAAGAAATATAATTTCTCCTTTCAACTTTTCACAATATTCATCTTTCATAACTAGTTGCTTCTTCATTTCTTCCATCATTCTTGTTGCTTCATGTGCTTCGATTTTAAGGGAGATGACATTTGATTTCATTATGAAGACTTCTTCATTCTCCTTTGCTAGACTACTCTCCATTTCTTCTTTTATTCTTGTAGCTTCACATGTTTCGGCCTTGAGAATATTGATGTCTGATCTTAGTTTCAAGATTTATTCATCCTTTTCTTCTAGTTGGCATATCATGGTGTTTCTCTCCTTTTCTTCTTTATTAACCTTTCCTTCTATGAATGCCAAAGTTTCCATCACCTTCTTGGCTCCATGTGCTTGTTTCCTTGATTCTTCTAGTTGATATCTAAGAGAAGAGACCTCTTCCTTGTATTGACCAATCTCTACTTCTAGATTGTTCAAACTCTTAAGTATCTGTTCAAGGTGTCTTGACAAAGTTTCTTCCCTTTTCTTTGCATTATCCAATTGATTTGTCAAAGATATGACTTCTTCATGATGCTTTCTTTTGTTTTGATGAAATTCCTCTTTAAGTTTGGCGAGCTCCTCATGTCTTTCTTGTTCTTGAAGCTTGACAAAGTCGACTTCCTTCCTTGTCTCGTCTTGGTTACCATCTTGCGCTTTCTTCTTAAGTTCCTCATTTTCCTTTTTCAAACCGTTAATCTCTTCCATGGAAGCCATAAGTTTATTCAGGAGATCTTCTTCAAAGTCTTCTTTGTTTTCTTCATCTTCTAGGTCTTCTTTAGCCTTGTTGTCATCTCTCTTATATTCAGCTTCCTTGATGGGTTTTGGATTTCCTTCTTGCTTTCCATCATCTTCTTGACTAGAGGTCATGGTCAATGCTCCTTTTGAGTGAAGATAATGAAGTTTGTCCCATATGCCTTTTGCTGATGAACATTTTTCCAAATTGGCCTTCATAGAATCAGGTAGCCCATTCAAGATTGCTTTCATTGCTCTTATATTATACTCCTTGGATTCTCCTTCCAGCATGCTATCATTAATCACTGATTTCCAAACTTCAATTACTTGAGTCTTCAAAAAAATCCTCATTCTTGCCACCCATATATCAAAGTTTCCATTGAACAATGGAGCCTTCGCAAATTGATTTACTTCAATTTCAATGGTTGAGGAAGACATGTCTTTAGGAGGATTGGCGACTTTCTTTCTTGGCTTTTCCATTTGTGTTCTAATGATCAACCTTCAAGCTGTTAGGCTTTGAGTGAAGGTACTGGCTCTGATACCAATTGTTGGAAACACTAAGAGGGGGGTGAATTAGTATTTTTTTTCAATTGTTAATTTTACCAGTTAGATCACTTATATTTAGAACACAAAATGAATAATAAGAATAAATGCTTTTATCAATTTCTTCTTTACAAAAAATCAAGTATAATATATGTAGGGCTCCAACCCTAGATGAAGACACCAATCTTAAATTTCCCAGTCTCCAACTCGTATTTTGCCAAGCACCGACTTGGACTTCCAAGGCTCCAACCTTGTTAATTCTGAGGCACCAACCTCAAGGGCTCCAACCCTATCTTCCAAGGCACCAACCTTGTCAATTCTGAGGCACCAACCTCAAGGGCTCCAACCCTATCTCTGGTACAGGCTCCAACCTGGTCTCTTGAAGACTCCTATCCTCTAGGGCTCCAACCCTATCTTCCAAGGCACCAACCTTGTCTCTATGAGGCTCCAACCTCCTGCTTCATTTCATCAATATATATTTGGTTATACTTACAGCTCCCAATATCTTCTTCAACGAGCCCTGACAATCTTCAGCTTACTCTTCACTGTAATCTACACATCACGTCATCAATGACAACCTTATCTTCGTAGAAGGTGTCACTGCTGCTCTTCATCGTACCCAAACAATTTCTCCAAGTTACCTCATGATGACATCACCAATGCATCATGATCTCCAATAGGCTTCTAGATGACATTCCAAGGTATCCTCAAGATCAGCGTCAACTGCTCTTCAAGATCTACAAGATAACTCCATGAGGGCTTCAACAAGTCTTCAAGATGTTTTCTAGGGTTCTTAAGGATCAGCTTCAGCAAGCCTGTTCCAAGATTTCTTCAAGTCAACTCAAATCTGCTCCTTCACAACTTGCTTCAAGATTGCTTTCAAAGTGCTGACCAAGACTGCCCAAGATTTTTGATAGAAGACTGATCCAAAAATGTTGATCCCTGCTTCAAGATTGCTCCAAGAATTTCTTCAACAACGCTTCAATGATGTTCCATGTATGTCTTTAAGACTACCCATGAAAGGCTGCTCCAAAAGTGCTTCAAGGGTGAACAAGTGGACTTCAACAGGCAGCTCGACAATGTTTTCAAAGTCTGCCTTCTAAATTTGCTTCAACTAAAGTCTTCAAGCTTGCTCCAATTTGTATCTATCAAGAAGTCCTCCCAAAATCTACCCACTAGACCTCAAGAGACCTCCAACAATATTAGAGATGTTCCAAGATTCTTAAGTCATCAGATTTATTTCAAGAAGTTGTTTCAACAAGACTTCAAGTCTTCAATAAGATATTTTCAATAAACCTTCAAGACACTTCATTAGAGCTACTCCATGGAACTCATCAAACAATGTTGCAATTATGTTACAGCAGTTATAGTAAGGTCTAGTCAATACTTCACCAAGACTTTCCTTCTACTGTAACTCTGCTCCAAAGGTGTCACAAGCTATTCAATAGTCTTCCTTCAATGGATCATAAAACACTATCCTCAAGACTGTCACTAGACTGATCCAAAGGATGCCTAAGAGATGCCAAATTCCCAACCAAGTGCCACAGGTTTGAATTATTAAGTACCAAAACTCACAAGCTTGTCACAGGTCCGAGCTGGTTGTTGTCATTCCGAGTCTGAAATGACACTATCCAGGCCTTCACACAAGTCCGAGCAGCTTCCAAATGACACCCTTCAACTAGTGATCCAAGTCTTCAACTGATGAACCTAAGGTCTGTCCTCCACAAATCCGAGGCTTGAAGTTTGTCTCTTTATCCACAGACTTGTAGATCTCAGTTATAAAATAAGTTTATAATCCCAGGTATGATATCCTCCCATAAGACCGAGGCACAAGAACAATACAGGTGACTGTTCTACGTTTGATCACAAGTCCGAGGTTCTGGGTTTATCACTGTTTGAGGTTTATAATCGAGCTATCACAAAACTGTCCTTAATCCGAGCTTGAAAGACCAATCCAATAGAAAAATAGCCCAACCAATAATTCTGCTTTTATCTCCTCGGCCTTCTGTGCTTCTAATCTGAATTCTGTGTTTTTCACCGAAATTGGATGATGGAATGTCAAGTCTAGAAGTCATATATATACTGGTTTTGATCATAAACGAAAAGACACGTCCCTTGGTAGTGAGGCCGACATATACAGGTAGGCTTAGGTCGGCCCAGAATTAATTATATTTTTCTTAAATTAAAAATTCAATATCTCATCAACCGTTGGGAGTTTTGGGGCAAGTAAGGGCTCGTTGGAAAGGAAAAATTATGCTCTTCAAAATGGTGTAGGTTTCATTAAGGAATTTTGCCTCTAGGATAGCAAAATATATTTTTTAATGTGACTGATTATTTATGAATGCAGAAATGGAGGCAGGGAAGAATGCCTTTGAGTGTAGAGCCTCATGGTTTGATTTCTTCGTTGATTGTCTTCATAGTCATGCCTTAGCCTTCTTCAACATAGGGTCACCATCATCATGTCCTTGCCTTCTTCAACATAGGGTCATTAGGTTAGCTGTCCTTAAGATAGTGCAGAGATATGGTAGTCTTCCATTATGATCATCAAGATACATGATTGACACTTCATTTGTGTCTTGACATCTTAAACAAGAGTTGTAATCACTTGTAATCATCCTCTGGCATCTTCAAGAATATTTGCCATCCCGGTCACTGACATCATCAATGACAACCTAGATTAACATTGTGGTCATATTCGTCACCATAAGACCTGGGTTGGTCCCCACTCTTCAGCGCCTCCTCTCGGCACCTTTCCTCCGCGCTTGTGGGCATGTGGTTTATGCCGTGACCTTGGGCCAGGGCTATGTCTCGAGCCCTTGGGCTCCTATTAAATTCTAAAGATGCTCTATGCTTAGATGCAAATATACTTTTACCTTCTAGGGCACAATGAAAGTAAGATGCAGATAGAACATACTAATAGATCGATGGAAGACAAGACAAAAACAGAGATAAAGAATGGTGGCGTTATGGCGATCAGCAGGGTGCTTCAACCAGAAAAGCCTTCATAAGGTCAGCCACCCACATGTGTCACACAACCCCAAGACTATTCATCAAGAATACTCCACGAAGATGCTGCACTAAGAAACCCTAAACGCAGAACCGAGAATGTTGTTCCATCACCATCCAAGAGAAGAAAATGCCTCCAACTCCAAGTCTCTCCAATATATAGGCATCATTGGGGGTGTGTGACACATCTCTAATGCATGTAGGATAAATCAGGCCGACCTTGCACATGTGGAATAAATTCAAAATACATGTTCTGCTCATCCGATCAAGACGATCTTTAGATCGATCTTGCACCTCTTCGAAAGAGGAATCCAATAAAAATATTGGCATCGTCATCTGAGCATCACATCATGGAGCTTGGACCTAGTTGTCCAAAATTAACACTCCCTCTCAACTAGAGAGAACTCCATCCACCATTTCCATCCAAACATCGTGCGTCATCCCATCGTAACTTGCTTTGCTGGCTTCTTTATTTCAGAACAGAAGTGGGTCAGTCACCAAGACATCATTCCTGGTTGACAGATTCAGCCCAGAGGTCCGAAACCTCTATAGGATTCACAAAGAGTCTCATACCAACCCGAAGTTGGTTTACCTGACCCGAAGTCAGTTAGAGGTCTGAAACCTCACTAGGACTCAAGAGAGTCATATACTAACCCGAAGTTAGTTTCACCGACCCGAAGTCAGTTGGAGGTCCCAAACCTCACTATACTTGATCCCAGATCAAGTGGTTGGACCGTGCCATCCTAGACATAGAGAGTACGGCAATCTCCGATGCGTCCATCGGTCTTGCTAGGGTCTCTATTCACATTTCCCACCTCATTGGCCAAATGAGAGGTACTTCCCATGAGTTCGAAACTCCATGGGTAGGATGCATGCAGGGCACAGATCAGAGAGAGGTAAACCAACTCAATATCATCACGGTGGGGTGGAAGCACACCAAGTAGGTTCGGCAAGCCTAACCTTGCAGTTGCTTATAGCACCAAGAAGCTATCCCCAAAGCCCCCCTGGAGTTCCTAGAGCTCATCGTCCAACAGGACCCTCCAAATAGGGTCATTCCACAATTCTAAGATTCTCATGGAAGGTTAGGAACATGACCTTCCCCAAGGGCATTGTGAGAATATCCGTGACCTTCTCATCAATTCCTATATGATCGAGCCTTACGGCGCCTCGCTGTACCATATCCTGGATAAAGTGGTACCAACCATCATCATGCTTGGATCGATCGTGGAACACGGGATTCTTTGACAAACGAATCTCCCTCTGGTTATCGCAAAGGATAATGGTGGCATATAGAACATGTTCGAATAGCTCACTGAAGAGATTTTGCAAGCAAGTGACTTCACAACAGGCCATACATGCTGCAATGTATTCGACCTCAGCAGTGCTCAAGGCTACCGACTTCCGTTTCCTACCCGAAGCAGATCTATGTGTGAAGCAGCATCCAGATGTGCTCTTGCGATCCACCACACTGCCAGCCCAATCGGCATCAGAATATCCAAGGAGTGTCATGCTCCCGGCAGTGTATCTCAGCCCATGGTCTCTCGTTCCCCAGAGATATCTCAAGGGTTTCTTGGCACCAACCTAGTGAATATTATGAGGATCAATCATGTGTTGATTCACAGTATTCACTGCACAACATACGTCCGGACGGATGTTCCCTAAGAACATCAGGGCCCCTACAAATTAATGATACTCGGTAGGATTTGCTAGCATGGGCCCAGCATCGATTCCACTCAACTTCTTAAAGTTGAGCTCCATCGGTGTCGACATGACTTACAGTCCACCATTCCAAATCTTTTCAGTAGCTTCACAATGTACTTTCCTTGAGAGAGGAAAATCTCGCTAGGTCTTTGCCAGACCTGCAGGCCTAAGAAGTAATTCGTCAGTCCTAGGTCCTTCATCTCGAACTTGGAAGCGAGCTCCCTCTTATACTAATGAATGAGAGGGTCAGCACCTGCCAGGAAGAGATCGTCCACATAGAGAACCAGAATGAGAGGCTTTTCTCTATCAACCTTGAAGTAAAGGTTTGGATCAGCATTACTATGGGTGAAGCACAGCTTCATCAAATAGCTGACTATCCTCTCATACCAAGCCCTGGGGGCTAGCTTCAATCCTGCAAACATGGGTGTCTCGATCCTGGACTTCGAACCTCAGAGGTTGCTCTACATACACCTCTTCCTTTATTGCAGCATGCAAAAAGACGGTCTTCACATCCATTTGATGAAGATTCCATCCTTGCATAGCAGCAAGGGTAATAATAGATCACAGGTGCAATCATAATCAATGCCTTCCTAGAGAGAAGTCTCAAGAAACACATCTCGCCTTGTACTTTTCAGCACTCCCATCAGATCCATGCTTGATCTTATAGAGCCATATCGGGGTGACAACAACTTTGTCCTCCGGTCTCGGGACCATATCCCAGACATCATTCTTCATAATAGACTCGTACTCTTTGAGTATAGCATCCTTCCAGACTTGATGCTTAATGGTTCTTCAAATGATCCAAGCTCATATTGTACTCATGGCTATAAGATACCTCTAGTATTTATATGGCTTCTTGCTTTTCCCCGAATTTCCCCCTTTGGAGCCATATGTCTCTGACCCATGAGGGTCTTCTTTCTTCCAGCAACGATATTAGCTCAGGAGCATATACAGTTGTAGTCTCCCTCTTAATGTCAGCTCCTCTTGTGAGAGAAGACATCTATAAGAACATCCTCTCAAGGATTTCACAGGCAACATATCAGATAATTCAGTATATATCAGACGTCTTTGTGACACTTGAGGAATGAAGAAAAGTCCATTATGCTTTCCTTTGTTGCAGCCCTGACAAATGCCTTCACGATTATTTTAAATGTGGGCATCCCAGACACCAACCCGGAAAGGGTTTTGTAATCATGGGCCTGAATGAACAAATACAATGACTTACACGCTGAATAAGTACTCCACTTACATCCCTTGGGTCTCTTTTCCTTTCCGTCTTGAACACCTGGCAGGTCCTTTGCCACCTATGCATACAGAGAATATGTTTCTCCAATATCTCTGCCTCAACTGTTCACAAGGTCCTCTTCTGCTTCAAATACACTTGTACAACCAACTCTTCAATCTGCCTTCTATCAATGAAAAGGCTCCACCAAGGTCACTAACCCTTCTGATGGATCTCTTTGCATGCTTCAGAGCACTCAAGGTGGCACAAGTTGGGAGTACCATAGCATAGGTGAACTTGCTTGATTAAATTTTAGACTGCTGTATCTGGTAAAGCAATAGAAAGGCCTACTTCCCTTGCTCGTTATTAGCATAACCTGAAATCATCACTAGTATATATGCTGCCCCAGAAAGTTCCAGCTAACATCCAGCTCTAGCAAAAACCATTTCCAATGATTAGAATCAGCTACACAACGAACTGTACAGTGTTAGTGTTTAGATGACAACCTGCAAGAATACACAAGCATCTGATATAACACAGGCATAAAGATATCTCGACATCAATGTGGGGAAAAACACTGCCCAGTATCAATCCTGTCCTCAACAACAGTAAACATCTGGATATAATAGCTGTTTGGACATCAGGACTGCATTGCAGGCTTAGAATTCTCACGCTAATAATTTTCCAAGGAGAAATACAGCCCCATGCTATAGGAGAAAAATGGCAACTTAAACAATAATGTTGTCACGTCACAATGCTGTCAACAACTCAGATTTATTCTGACCAATTCTACATCTTTCAGTCATGCACGAAGGTACAAGAGGAATTCCCAAGTCACACAACACACTAATATCTCGTCCATATCAGTATACATTTATTATTTCAATCTGATTTATTTTTTATTTTTTTATTTTTATTTTTCGTTTCTGTAACTCGGTGTCTTAAGTTTTGAATTTGCCATGCATAATTCCAAACAACAAAATCATACGAAACGCTTATCATTGGAACAACGATTGGTCCATGTCAAAGGGAGTAGTTATTGCTACAATCCACGTAAGCCCATTCAGCCAGTCAATGATGCTGTGGTGGCAGTCAATGGTTACGGCAGAGTCCATTGTCAATGGCAGATTCAAAACATTTATGTTGCCACATCTTCGTATGACGGATACCAGGAGGGATATTGCGGAAGTCAACAAAGAGGCAGTTACGTATGCCTTGCGCCAGCAAATTTGGTTAGTCAACAGTGCCGTGAAGCAAGTTGCCAAATTCCGGACGAAGCGCAGTAGTTTAGTGAATCTGATTCATGCTAGCGTCGACAGGTCAGCATTTTATCGTCGACGGGCTATGCGTGCAAAGGATAGCCCAGGTGGATCTTCAATGGGCACGTCGATGCCACAGGTGACAGCAGATAGAGAACCTTCAAACTCAACGATTGATCTTCATCTCATTCGCACCTACTAGCGAAGTAGGACGTGGCGGCAGGCAGGACGGCACAGCGATTGCCATAAATGGCAAAACACCTTGCACTAAATGCACTAACACTCACGAGTTCCGTGTCCGTCTCCATTGTTTTACACAATGCATGACGTGGGGTTCGGTTTACGGATGTTACAGCCTTTCGCCGTGGGACATGGGCAAACCTCGATCTCTTAACAAAATCCTTTAATGGACTTAATCAAATTATAGAAACACATTTTGCAAGACAAGTAAATCTTTGAAAAATCCGTGAATGGACTCAATCAAATTCTATAAACACGTTTAGAGCACAGGCAAGTTACGTTACATTTGTACTATGAATCGTACGTTAATACTGTTGTCACTCAACTTCTGAACCTGTGTCATCAACCCGCTTCTGTGAGTTACATGTGTGATCCGGCCATTTTTCCCCCTTTTTTTATAACATTGAAAAAACTTAAGACTGCATGAGGTATTTTTGCCCGCTGTCGAACGGCCATGGGCAACAGGCCCGCGCTTATCCGTCACTGTATCAGGGTCATGCCACATGGCAAGATTTCCGTGGGCTTCTTACTTTCATCCTCATCAATACTTAGACCCAACTTCATCATCCTGTGAATCCTGTTACCAAAAGTATTAGGATCATCTAGGCTGAACTCTGACGTCAACAAAGCAGTTTCGTGCATTAATAGAACTAAATATTTGACACACTCATCAATTTTTTTTCCTGTTTCTGCCCTCTATCTAAGCTCATCCATGAGAGGATTCTCAGGATTAATTTCCATGTCCATGGTAACGGTGTATTAACGTGGCAGGAAGAGTTCTTCACAAGCATGCGTAATGATGTGTGAAATAACCAGGTTCAATCCCATTTGATCTTAGCCAGAGAAAGTTCGCTTTTAGAATAACCTACATCTCGCTGCCCTAGATTTATAAGCTGGGTGTTGTCTTCTCCTAGCTCCGATACCATGTTAAATTTTGAAGATGTTCTATGCTTAGATGCAAATATACTTTGACCTTCTAGGGCACAATGAAAGTAAGATGCAAATAGAACATACCAATAGATGGATGGAAGACAAGCCAAAAACAGAGATAAAGAATGGTGGCGTTACAACGATCAGCAGGATGCTTCAACCAACAAAGTTTTCATAAGGTCAGCCACCCACATGTGTCACACAACCCCAAGACTATTCATCAAGAATACTCCATGAAGATGCTGCACCAAGAAACCCTAAACGCAAAGCCAAGAACGCTGCTCCATCACCATCCAAGAGAAAATAATGCCTCCACCAAAAATGTGTGTATAACGAACTCCAAGTCTCTCCAATATATAGGCATCATTAGGGGTGTGTGACACATCTCTAATGCATGTGGGATAAATCAGACCGACCTTGCACATGTGGAATAAATTCAAAATACATGTTCTGCTCATCCGATCAAGACGATCTTTAGATCGATCTTGCACCTCTCCGAAAGAGAAATCCAATAAAAATATTGGAATCGTCATCTAAGCATCACATCATGGAGTTTGGACCTAGTTGTCCAAAATTAACATCTCCTCCACCTACGGTTTTGTGGGTGTGTGGTGACCAGGGGCCAGGGGCTTAGCCCCGACCCCTTCCCCCAAAAGGGCACCAAATAAAATTCATATAGAAGTCTTTTCTATATGGTATTAAGAACCATCGTTGGGCCTGTTGGTTGAGCGTTGTGTTGTGAAGTGGGAGGTCGGGGGTTCGAATCCCTCGGACCTCACCTGGACCCATGCCAAAAATTTTGATCACTGCCGGAGTACCACGTGGCAGCCCATCACTGGGCCACATGGCACCATATTACTGGTCCAAATCAAAACACCACGAACCAATAAAAATGTGCCAAAACCATCAAACTGTAGGATGACAGTTGGGAAGCTTGTGATTGGCTTATACCCTATACAGTCACTATGCTGACTCATTGTACGGCCAACCCAGTCAACTGCCTAGTCAACAAACGTGTTAAATTTTTAGTTGTTGGGGTAAACAGTCAGCACGCAATAACTTGAGCATACGGTGTCGAATTGAGGTGAAACGCACGTCGTTGGATTCAACATGACAAGCACTTCGATTTGGCGTCAGTTTCAAGACTTTTTGGGAATTTTCATTTTTGATCTAAAAATTGATCACGTGATCACATTCAATGTCCCAGGCCATATATCGAGGTTTTGCAAAGTTGAAGCTACTGAAACTCTTTAAACTTTTTTTAATCAATATTATTTGTATTGGAAGTTGGAAATTCTTAATTTTAAATTTTAATTATAAATTTATATATAATTTCTCATTTGAGATTTGACTTTTTGAAACTTTTATGTTGCTAAGACCCGTTGTGCCTCCCACACTCTTGTCATAAAGAGGCTTGTGGAGGTGAGACAAGCATTACAAGCAATGGTCATTGACCCTCTTTGTGAAGCATGGAGGACTTCCACTTCTGATATAGGGAAAAAAATAAAGTCCTCCATTCTTGATGATGCACGGTGGGACAAGGTCCAATACTTACTGAACCAATCTTGACCTTGATCAGGACATTTGAGGTAAATTATCAAGGCAAGTGAAAATGACCCTTTTGAAACATTTTATTATGAAGTGAAGGGCTGGAACAAAATGACCACACCATTACACCTTTGGCCTATGCATTGCACCCTAAGTATTATCATTCCAAAATTTTGTCTTTACCTGGTAGAACAACACCAAACAAGGATTCTAAAGTGGTATAAAGATACAAGACAACTTTGAGGAAAATTTATAGAGATGTGGGAGTTGCAATGGAAGTACGTCAAGAATTTGGAGGACTTGTACAGTCTACTGGTATCTTTTCAGATCCAATAGCTATGGATGATAGAGGACACCTTGATCCTATTACTTGGTGGGGCTTCCATGGTGGGGACAACATTCATGTAATATTATGAATAGAAATAAACAGTAATATAAAGCAACATAAACAAGCATTTACAACAGATAGAGAGACATTGTAACAACTCGTTCTCGAGTTATACACAATGATATTAGCGTGTGTACGGTATAGACATTTGATAGCTACACTTGCCTATCTCGCACACATCGCACTAGTACACCTAACTACTAATATCAAGATTACCTGAGTTAGAAATTAATATTCAGGTTTCAGATTAAAATTCATATTAATTTAGTATAAAGTATATAAAAATGATTAATGAAAAGAAAATAAAATTTGAATTAATTAAAATATATATACATAGTTAAGTTAAATATTCCAACATAACCCTTAAATCATAAAGGTACTCTAAATTCAGCCGTATATTCCAACAAATTGGATAGCCATAAGATCACCTCCTCTTTAATACCACTGACATCTCCTTAAATGACATTCGTACCTTCCTTTAAAAAAAAAGATCTTGTCTTAATGGAGAAGAGGCGGTGGGATAGGATGTATGGCGGTGGAGAAATTTATATAAAGAGATTGATTCGAAGGAGGAAGGGGTCCTTTTTTTTGAACTTGAAGGGATTACCAAGTGAGATTATGATAAGAAAGGATTTGTACTGAGGGGGAGTCTCTGTTTTTCTTGGAAATCTGGGCACGAGGGCAGAGGAGACATCCTCTAGGTCTGGGATTGTTCCCAGATTGGCTGGGAGGACTTGATTGTTTCGGTGAGCTGTTCAACTGTCCACAACATCACAGGAGGATAATCACCATTAAAATCATCAGCTATACTCCAGGTATTTTCCCATGTTTCGATTAGTTCCTTATGCAAAAATTGAAATTTCATTACTGCTCTGCATCAAATCGTATTACTGCTGACTTATATTTATACATGTTTAGATTCATTCATACTGAAAGGATGTCTTAGAATGTATTCATTAACAGTCTGATAATTGTAGCAGTGATTCCCTGTTAGTTGATTTAGCTAAGTCTCTCTCTCCAGCAAAACTCTGAAATTCTTTGAAATTAAGTGTAAAATTTAGGAATTTAAAACTTAAGGTCTCTACATTTGGTATCAGAGGGTGTTTCAAACCCTTTTCCGGCCTTATAGGCCCATTAAATTTCCTCTGTTTAAACCAGTCTATGGTTGTCCAATTAAATCTGCTTGAATCTTCAGTCTTAGTTATGGAAAGATAGATAGGTTTTAAGTTTAAATTAACCACTGTGTTGTAAGCCTCAAACAGTGGCATTCAAACCCAAAATAAGTGTTCGATTACTTGCATGAAGAGATCTAGGTTAATCCTGTAGAGGTTGATCTTCAAACCGGTTTTAAAAAAAAAAAAAAAAAAAAACCCTCTGCTTAAAACTTCAATGTTCACAGCTATGTAAAAGATTGGTTGAACAAATTAAAACATCAAAATATTCAGAAGTTTTCTGCATAACTACAAAGTTGTTGCCTTTAACACTACAGTAATAATAATTTGGATTTGATGGATAACCCTCTTCTAGATAGCACTGCTCTGTATACTGCTTTCTACGTCATATAAAGGTGCTGCCTCAGAGACCATTTCTAATACACAATACCAAAACATTAATACTATCAAAATCACACAAAAATATTCCAACCTATTAATCAATGCCCATAGCAGCTTTACATTCAGGTAGTCAACCATACATTAAATCATGTCAAAACCCAGCTACACTAATAATTTATCAAATGATAACAATTTCACTATAGGTATTAACAAATCAAGACAGACCTTCAGGAATACTAATTTGGCTTCTGACCATGCAGCCAACTTCAAAATTCAATCCATCTGTTGAGGGTCTAAATAATTCCTAATTACTAATGTTCCAAGAAAGCACCCATGATCGAAAGCTGTCTTGAAGACTGGATGTTGTACTGGGATATTTTGTTTTGCTCAGTGTGCTGACACTTGAAAGAAACCCTTCACAAAAGAGCTTCACTGCAGTACCTCTTGCAACAAAAATCTGCTTCCCTTCCTTGCCTGCTGTAGGAATTGAAAAATCTGGACCGCATATCCAATCCTGATGGCCTTTCAATTCACCCACATGCTGGAACTTCCGATTCCTATCACCAACATAGAGATGAACTTTGTTGTCAAGGCCTCCCTTAGCTAAAATCCACTCTGCAGCGTTACCTGGCAATTCAAAAAGAGAAAAAGCAGCCATTGCTCTTGAACCCTCAGATATACCTTGCAGCAGTGACAATTTAAAAATCACCTGACTCAGATGCTTCAGTCTCAGCGTCCGGATTCTCATCACAGACCTACCGTAGTGGTACCGGCGGAAGGAAATTTAAAAGAAATCGAAGGGGCAGCGGATTGCCATCTGGTTCCCCTATTCGATTTGCTGTCAAAATAATTAAAAATCGTTGCGTAATTATGGTGAAGCCACGCTGAAGTTTCGGCCACCGATTTGTCGTCACCGTATAATTTTCGTGTTGCCTCAACCTTACAAAATCAAATCTGCATTTCAACCTATGCAATTTCCAAACTCCAAAGTCCGTTAATGAAATCTGTATATCATATGGTTTTAATTTATGCGGTGGTCCGATGGTTATAAACCATTGTTAAATATTACATATATCAAATCTGCAAGGTATAAGGTTTGAAAATATGCATTTCAATATTGCAAGGCGCCACGTATACCAAGGTCTCTACATATGGTAAGACTCTGCGTATTATATGGTTCCACCCTGCGTTATTATTATATGATCAAGATCATCGCGCGATAACTTTATCGTATCAACCATATGCATATTAAATTTTTCATGTAGATATTACGTAATACATGCCACTATCCGGAGTTGAAGGGAGTCAAACCTCAGTTCTCCGCTCACCCACTTATGTAACCATAGCGCCCAACCTTTCAAAAAAAAAAAAAAATATATATATAAAATATGGTGTTGCGGGGTTTGAACACGGACCTTGGTCCACGAGGCTATGCGTTAGTCTTTATAAACCTTTGGTTGCCAAATCATGCCGCGGGAATATATATATATATGTATATACGATATATATATATGTGATATATATTTACTTATGCGATATATATATATGCGTTGAGCCCGTGCCTTCGGTTTTCCCGCTCGAGTTTGGCCCTTGGGCGCTAAGCTTTGTCTGAACTTTGGCTTATAGCTTATATCTGATCCTTTGACTTTATAATTGCAATATTTATATTTATATGCAGGGACAAAGCCGATGGCGGAATACTGGGCGGGGTCGGGTTTGAACCCCAGACCTCTGCCCCACGAAAAGTCGATTACCAAAACGCTTGAAACATTTAAACTCAAACCTTACGACTTATGCATTTCAATATATATGTATATATATAAAAACTTTTGGGTTTCAGTTTTAAAAACTTACGTATTTTATATATATACATCATAGAATATAATAAATCTTATGACAAGTAAATTGCTAGTGAATCTGCCCATCTGAAAGCTCATTGAAGCCGCTTTCATTCGGGTACTTTTCTTCAGTTCTGATTTAATAACTTCACCTCAATATGACTGATCGTAGAGATAAATTTCATCGACTTAGAATTTTATTTTCCAACCACCTGCGGAAGAGAGCTGATGATAGATCACCCTGTTGTATTTAATTACCTAACCGAAGCTTTTAATTTGTGGTTTCCCTAAATTTCAAAAATTCCATGAAAACCCCATCACTTGTCAAGCTAGTTAAGCCCTTATGCTCTTTTCATTCTCCGTGAGATTTGAAGTCCCGCTTTTATGCGGATATTGCCTAGTCTCTGACTCTAGGGAATGGATTATCTACAGCCCTTAAAAAAAAAAAACATATTGCTGAGATGTTGGTAATTTGGTTTTGGGTTTAGGGTACGATCCAAGTGGAAAAGTTCCTATGAAGCGATTTTGTGAGATGCACATCTGGTTTATTGGGGCAGGGAAGCTACCATGTAATCTGAAAAAGAAAATTTGAAAAAGAAAATAGATTTATATTTCGAAATATTTTATACCTTTTGTTATTTGATAAATATGAAGTTAACATGAATTTACACCCGTTAGACACACACAATCCCAATGAACCAACTCCATGTTGAACCTATACCTTATTAATGTATCTTATATATACATTATTACATAGAATATGATATTTATAAAATCAAAATAGAATTAAGATTAATTTGATTGTCTTATTTTATTGTTATATATCTTGGAGTGGGGAAAATTTAGATTATCAAATTAAAATAAGATATATAAATTTAGGATTAATAAAATAGTAATTTGATTAATTTGATTGTCTTATTTTATTTTTATATATTATTTTATTTTTAGGATTTGATAATCTAAATTACTATGATTTAGGGTTAAATGTGCGCTTATATCTATAAGTGTCTTCGAAATTAAAACTTTCCCTGTAACTTTATTTAGGCTCAGATTCACCTAGAAAATAATAAGAAATACATCATTTTCTATCAGAAACCCTGCATTGTCCACTCTAGAGTTAGTATGCATAAAATACCCTGCATAGGACAAGGAGGTCGCGTTGCCACCCTCCTTGACCTCGGTACCAGTAAGACCTGCTTGCAGGTAAAATAGAAAAAGAACTATACCCGTATGCCAGCTCAAATCCTATGAAAATTATATTTTGTCAGTCTGAAAATTTATCCACTCCTCATGAATTTATTATTATGTGTTTCAGGAAAAATTACCATGTTTAACACGTACCAAAGGCGGCAGCGCCAGCGAAATGCATCGCCGCCACCTCCACTTTCACCATCGCCATCACCACCATCAAGATCGCCGTCAGCACCTGTTTCTCCGCCCGATCTCACCACTGTGATGAGCTCATTAGAAGCCATTTTGGAAACGTTAAAAGGGTCGCAGTCGACCAGGAGCAGGGAGGAACGACGCCACCCAGAGGAAAGACATTCAGAAAAGCCTAAGTATTTTGATGACAAACCTCACAGAGAAGATATTTCACGGGAACTACAAAAGATTAAACTCTCGGAATTCTCTGGAGGACGAGCTGGAGAACATGCCGAAGCATGGTTGGAAGGGATGATCAGATGCTTCGCATTAAGAGAATATTCTTCAACTTCTAAAACAAATATCGTTGTATTCCAACTCAGGGGGAATGCTCTGATTTGGTGGGGAAATATGGAAAAACAACTGCATCTCACGTCAGATACTGTTATTTGGGAATTGTTTGTGGACCGATTCCGTGCGAAATACTTACTGCCTTTCTTTCAAGAGCAGCAAGTTGGAGCTTTCCATACTCTAACCCAAGGTGGTAAAACAGTGGAAGAATACGAGATAAAGTTCATGGAACTTGTAAAATATGTTCCTTATCTAGACACGGATGAACGCCAGGCCGAACGTTTCGTATTTGGATTAAATCCTCGGATCAGAGCCATGGTAAGAATGTGGAAGCCACCAATGATGGTAGAGACGGTTGAATGTGCTCTTATGCAGAAGAACATCTGGGGATTAAAAGGGATTTCAGGCCAGCTGAACCAATACCGCAGGCATTTACAGGAAGGACTCCCCGAAATTTCTTCGGAGGAAATAACTCGAGACCACCTCCTTATGGTAACAGATTTACCCCAAGAGGAGCGGGGGCAGGAGCTCCCATGACCATAAATGCAATAGCTTCCGGGTCCTCAAACATCAGTACTTGGAGGTCTCGAGGGACTGATAATCGGGGAAGGAATGGGAGAGGAAGCAGCACCAGGGAACAGAGTTCTTGGTCGGGGATTTCTCAATCAAACGCAAAAGGACCAACCCGAGTGGACTGTTGGAGATGTGGAGGACCTCATCTTCGACGTGATTGTCCGGAGAACTCTTGGCGAACAGGAAAAGAACCATCATCAGATGCCCAAAGCAATCATAGAATCCATGCTGTCGTCAACAACAACCAAGCAGCGCATCAATCCACGGTAGTGGAATCTTCAGGTACAATCAACAGAATAAAACTCAAAATCTTGTTTGACACGGGAGCTACTGATAGTTTTATTTCATCTTATGCATTGAATAAATGTGGGTTGGCAGCCTGCAAACAAGACGATTTTAGATAGGTAGAAATGGCTTCAGGAGACCTTCAATCGGTAGAATTAAGTGTGGAGGATTGCAAAGTTGATCTAGGAGTCTGTGTGACCAAACTAAAAGTATATGTCACAGCCCTAGGTACTTACGACCTGGTGATAGGAATGGATTGGTTAGAGTCTCATCGAGCATGGGTAGATTGTTCCGGGAAAACAATACTTTGTGTAAATGATATGGGTGAGACAATCCAAATTCAAGGTATTAAGAGAAAGGTAACCTTGTGTTTCATCTCAGCCATGCAAATGAAGCGGTGCTTGAGGAAGGGTTGTCAAGTGTATGACGTTCAAATGATAAGCAAAGAAAAAGGGCCTTCCTTAGATCAGTATCCGATTCTATCAGAATTTCCGGATGTTTTTCCAAAAGAACTACCTGGACTGCCTCCTAGGAGAGAGCTAGACCTCACCATTGAATTGAAACCTGGTACGGAACCTATATCTAAAACTCCTTACCGAATGACTGCCCCGGAACTTCAAGAATTGCAAATACAGCTGAAAGAACTATTAGATGTAGGGCACATTCGACCCAGTGTTTCACCTTGGGGTGCTCCTGTAATCTTTGTCAAAAAGAAAGATGGTTCATTACGACTGTGTGTGGACTATAGAGATTTAAACCGGGCCACGGTAAAGAATAGGTATCCAATGCCTCGCATTGACGACCTTTTCGATCAAATGAAAGGAGCTACAGTATTTTCAAAGATCGATCTGCGATTGGGTTATCATCAACTCAGGATTAGCGAGAGCGATGTTTCTAAGACTGCATTCCGAACTCGTTTCGGGCATTATGAATTCATTGTGGTGCCATTTGGGTTGACCAATGCACCTGCAGTCTTCATGAACCTTATGAATAGCGTTCTCCGCAAATATCTTGACAAATTTGTACAAGTTTTCCTGGACGATATTCTCATTTACTCTAAAAATGAGAAGGAGCATGAAGAGCATCTTCGGATAGTGTTATCTTGTCTCAGAGAGCACAAGTTATATGGAAAATTATCCAAATGCGCTTTCTTTCAGAAGGAAATCCATTACTTAGGTCATATCATATCTGGAGAAGGAATCTCCGTAGATCCTGAAAAGGTAAATACAATCAGGGAGTGGCCGATACCTAAGAATGCACATGAAGTGCGTAGTTTTATGGGTTTAGCAGGTTACTACCGAAGATTTGTGGAGGGATTTTCCAAAATTGCAAAGCCGATCACAACCCTCCAGCGCAAAGGTGTTAAGTACGAGTGGACTGAGGAGTGTGATAAAGCTTTTTCTGAACTTAAACGATTATTGACTAGTGTACCGATTTTGCGAGTACCGGATATGGATAAAGATTTTACTGTATGTACCGACGCATCTAAGCAAGGGTTAGGCGCAGTATTAATGCAGGAAGGAGGCGTAATAGCATACGCTTCGAGAAAATTAAAAACCCATGAAGAACTTTATGCTACGCATGATTTAGAGTTAGCCGCGGTGGTCTTAGCTTTAAAGATGTGAAGACATTACTTGGTGGGGAGAAACTTTGTGCTTAAAAGTGACCACCAAAGTTTGCAGTATTTATTCACCCAAAGAGACTTGAATGCAAGACAAAGACGATGGAGTGAACTCCTAAGCGAATATGATTTTGCAATTTCATATATAAAAGGGAAGGAGAATGTGGTAGCAGATGCCTTAAGTAGAAGACCCCGAATATTCTTACTCGTACCTATCAAGGTGAACTTGAGAAATCAAGTGCTTGAACATCTTGTAAGAGATAGTTGGTACTTAAAAATAAGGTCGGGGCTCGAAAGCAACCATTCGAAGGAACCTAAATTCGAAGGGTATGATTTGGAAGAGGACAAAATTCTACGATTTCATGGAAGAATGTATATACCAGATAGTGGAGATCTCCGAAACACCATCTTGAAGGAAGCACACTGAGCAGTATATTGTGCACATCCTGGGGTAAAAAAGATGTATGCTGACACTAAGAGACTCTTCTTCTGGTCAGGCATGAAAAATGACATTGTCCAATTTGTCGCGAGGTGTCTTGAATGTCAGCAAGTAAAAGCTGATCACCGTCACCTAGCAGGTCTCTTACAACCTCATAACATCTCTATGACCAAATGGGAGATAATTTCTATGGATTTTATCGTTGGGCTGCCTCTTACACAACAAAAGCATAATGCCATTTTGGTTGTGGTAGATAGATTAACAAAAAACGCCCATTTCATCCCAGTAAGAGATACTTATGAAGTAGCTGACGTAGCACGGGTATTCATAAATGAAATTATCAGATTTCATGGAGTACCTAAGAAAATCATATCCGACAGAGATCCTCGGTTCACATCAAGGTTCTGGAATTGTATGCAGTCGGCCTTGGAAACTCAGTTAAATTTGAGTACAGCCTATCATCCTGAGACCGATGGACAGACAGAAAGGGTAAATCAAGTACTCGAGGATATGCTAAGGATGTATGTTATGGACCAACAGTCACGCTGGGAAAAGTACTTACCCTTGGTAGAATTTGCTTACAACAATAGCTATCATAGTTCAATCGGAATGCCGCCATTTGAAGCATTATACGGAAGACCTTGCAGAACGCCGTTGAGTTGGGGCAGGTTAGAAGATCGAATAATCGCCGGATCAAACTTGATCCAAGAGATGGAGGATCAGGTAAAATTGATTAGACAACAGTTAAAGAGGCTCAGGATAGACAGAAAAGTTATGCGGACACTCATAGGACAGATAGAAGCTATGTAGTAGAAGATCAGGTTTTCATCCGCATCAGACCAAATAAGAGCATCATTCGGTTTGGGAGGGGGACAAATTTATCCCCCCGGTTTATAGGACCATTTGAAGTCTTGGAAAAAGTTGGACCTGTCGCTTATCGTCTTGCACTGCCACCCCACCTGCACAAAATTCATAATGTATTTCATGTATCTGCCTTATGACACTATATCGCTGATAAATCTCATGACCTTCAATGGAAGGAACTGAAGGTATCGAACGAAGGAACCCTAACGGTCGAACCATTACGTATTCTGGAACATAGGATTCGATAGCTCAGGAACCGCCGGATAGACCAAGTTAAAGTCCAGTGGGACAAGTATAGCCCTAGATCAGCGACTTGGGAGGATACTGAGACTTTCTGCCAGAATTACCCCAGCTTATGCTAAATTTTGAGAACTAGAAACTTTATATGTATATATGACTGCTCAAATTTTGATACTTGAAATTTTGAAATACTACATAAAAATGAGTTTTTACTTTGCTGGTACATGGATACCCATAAAGATAGAATGCTACTTCGCTCTAGTGATACATGATATATGCTGTTTGTTTAAATTTACTGGTGCATGGATACCAATATGCGAGGTGTCATTTAAATTAACATTGCAACAATATGAAATCATAGATTAAACATTATAGATGAAACTATCGATTGATGAATTTCATTACATTTCAAATATGATCAAAAGAAAGGAAATAGAAGAGTAACTGCATTTTGAATATGAAAAGTGAAACATATTGATATACAGATTGAAAATGGTTAAAGCAATGCATCATAAATAGAACATGTATGAACTAAACAGAAGCAGTATCTGAAATGAGAAATTTTATCGGACATATTGATACCTATGTGAACAAATTTTCTTTTTATATATATAAGTTCTAGGATCGATATCATAAATATCAAAATATTTTGAATATGTAGAGGTTGTTATATGGGTAACAATTGGTTATGAACAATATAGATTCATATGCTGTAATATGTGTACGAGTGTTTACATTGCATATTATGTACCAGTGATTATCATGCAGAAAAACAGATTACCGAAGCAATCTACGTGATGACAGATTTCCAAGAACAGTTGAGACTCCCTGAGATCCCACGATAGGGTGTTGACCTTGGTCCTACTGGGAGGGGTGGAGGTGTTGCCCACCGTTTATCCTCCAATACCTGGAGTCATGGGAGGACTGTGCGAGTCACGCTCCCCTAGACATGTGATGATGACTGCCGGATGCCTACAAGCATGTCAGGTCGACGTAATCGACACTGGCATCCTTAAGGTCTATGAATGGATCAGTAAAACTGATGCCATGGCATAATTCTGTAGAGGATAGATAGGATGGGAGTGGAAGAGATTAGGAAGGATAGGATCATTTTAGAATAGTTTGGAGATTCGAATGAGATGGGAAGTAACAATTAAATTACCGATACATACTTGTTCAAACAGAAATTCAAATCTTAAAATTACAAGCATTCTACAATCACCCTAATCCCTAAAAAAAAAAAAACACACAATATTGATATGAGTATATGAAACCCTGAACTTCGAGACAAAGTTTTTTTGAAGGGAGGAAGTATGTAACAACCCGTTCCCGAGTTATACACAATGATATTAGCGTGTGTATGGTATAGACATTTGATAGCTACACCTGCCTATCTCACACACATCGCACTAGTACACCTAACTACTAATACCAAGATTACCTAAGTTAGAAATTAATATTAAGGTTTCAGATTAAAATTCATATTAATTTAGTATAAAGTATATAAAAAGGATTAATGAAAAGAAAATAAAATTTGAATTAATTAAAATATATATACATAGTTAAGTTAAATATTCCAACATAACCCTTAAATCATAAAGGTACTCTAAATTCAGCCGTATATTCCAACAAATTGGATAGCCATAAGATCACCTCCTCTTTAATACCACTGACATCTCCTTAAAGGACATTCGTACCTTCCTTTAAAAAAAAAGATCTTATCTTAATGGAGAAGAGGCGGTGGGATAGGATGTATGGCGGTGGAGAAATTTATATAAGGAGATTGATTCGAAGGAGGAAGGGGTCCTTTTTTCTGAACTTGAAGGGATTACCAAGTGAGATGATGATAAGAAAGGATTTGTACTGAGGGGGAGTCTCTGTTTTTCTTGGAAATCTAGGCACGGGGGCAGAGGAGACATCCTCTGGGTCTGGGATTGTTCCCGGATTGGCTGGGAGGACTTGATTGTTTCGGTGAACTGTTCAACTGTCCACAGCATCACAGGAGGAGAACCACCATTAAAATCATCAGCTATACTCCAGGTATTTTCCCATGTTTCGATTAGTTCCTTATGCAAAAATTGAAATTTCATTACTGCTCTGCATCAAATCGTATTACTACTGACTTATATTTATACATGTTTAGATTCATTCATGCTGAAAGGATGTCTTAGAATGTATTCATTAACAGGTTGATAATTGTAGCAATGATTCCCTGTTAGTCGATTTAGCTAAGTCTCTCTCTCCAGCAAAACTCTGAAATTCTCTGAAATTAAGTTTAAAATTTAGGAAATTAAAACACAAGGTCTCTACAGACATCACATAAACAATGCAAATATGGAGAAACATTGAGCCATTTTATTATGTAACTCAAAGATACAATGAGTACAAAGGTGATCAGAATGATGGCACCTTGGCTTGCACAAGGCAAGCTGGGGAATACTCTCAGAATTGCTCAAGGAATGGTTGCTCTGTCATGGACTGCATAATCTCCAAAGGCTGCTACTGCTACTGCTGGAATGGGATGGCTCTTTGGGGCTGTTCCCCTGCTTAGAAAAATATGAAACTCTGGCAATGAGCTCTCCTCCAAATACCCAGAAAAGCCCAGGAAGGAAATCCGAAATGAATGACCCCAAAATTTGACCTCCCTTGAGGAATAACGCTATCCCAGTGAAATATGCTTTGCAAATAATGATCCTTTGCAAATAATGGCCTCCTCCTGTACCAAAATGATGAAATAGTGAAGGTTTGATCCCTTCACACTATCTTGGGCTGAATCCCCTGATGAATCCTCACTCTTGGAATTGCCTCCACCCTAAACTGCGTGATCTCTCCTAGGGACTGCGCTGCCCAAGAAAATGCGTAATTCTTGGTTGAAGATGCTATGGCTCCCTCCTGCAAAACTATGGATAGAACTCCTCACCCAAGTAGGCACTCCAAGTCCCCCAGGGCTGAGGTTGGGATCTCTGCTCGGAGACACCAGGTGTGCTAAAAAACACTTGCAGACTTCGCTCAACAGCAAAAGCGTGTTCAATGTCAAAAGACAAAAATTGTAGATGCATAATTGAATGAGAGAATGAGGAGCCTCTTCCCCTTTTTATGCTTTGAGAGCCTTGCTCTCACCTTGTCCCTCTTGGCCCACGCTGTCCCTCTGTCACTACGCTGTCATGGGCCCACGTTGCCCACACTGCCACTTCGTCCTCCTAGGCCCCACGCTGCCAAATAATTATATGCTCAAGTGACTTTAGGGAATGTTTATTTCCTAAGTGTAGGCTATGTATCTCATCACCCACTTTATTAATTGATTTAACTTTATAGAAGTAAATTGGCCAAAAATTAATATTACCAATTTGTTGCTAATTGGGAATATTACAGTCCTCCCCGCCAAAACGTTGCTTGTCCTCAAGCAACTGCAAAGATGGGTGCTGCAAAATTTTCTCAGTCTCCCAAGTGGCATCCTCATCCGGCAAGTTCGTCCACCTCACCAAGTACTCTCTGACTGTCCTGCTCTGTAGCTGCCTCTCCTTGGTGTCTATGATGGCCTCTGGCTGCAACACCAAGTGCCCCTCATCATCTGTCGATGGAATTGCAGTCACCTGCTGCCCTAATGCCTTTTTCAGGCATGATACATGGAATATGTTATGGATTCAGCTACCTGTAGGCAACTCTAGCTCATATGCAACCTCCCCAATCCTACGGATCACCTTGTAATGTCCATAGAAGCTGGGCCTGAGCTTCTCGGCCCCCCTCTGCTTCGGCGTGAACTGTCGGTATGGTTGAAGTCGTAGGTAGACCAAGTCCCCTACCTCAAACTACCTCTCAACCCGTCCCGTGTCGCCATACAGCTTTTGCTGGTTTTGAACTATTGCTCAATTATCCTTAAGAGCCCGGAGTATATCCCAACTCTATTGGATCCAGTCCTTGGCCCTGGGGGCCTTGCTAGCACCAAAAATCACATCAGCAAAATTCAAAGCATGATATCCATACAAATCATAGAACGAAGACATACCAATGGACATGTGGAAAGTGGTGTTGTAGTAGTACTCTCCCAGATGCAACCAGCGTAACCATGCCTTCTACTGCCTTGTGACATAGTTTCGCAAGTCGCCTTCCAACCACTTGTTCACTATCTCTGTCTGCCCATCCATTTGAGGGTGATAACTGGTACTTGGAGTCAACTTTGTACGCACCAAACGAAAGAGCTCCTACCAAAAGCCGCCCATGAAACGACTGTCCCGATCACTAACAATGGTCTTTGGAAGACCATGAAACCTGAAAACATCCCTAAAAAACAACCCCGCTACCTGTGCTGCCGTATACCGTGTTGATATAGCGAAGAAATGTGCATACTTTGTCAGCTGATCAACGACTACAAAGATGCAATCCTTGCCCTACACCGTGGGCAACCCTTTGATGAAATCCATCGAAATTCTCTCCCATTTTCCCTCCAGAATGGGAAGTGGCTGCAGGAATCCTGCTGGATGGTTCATCTCCCCCTTGTTCCACTGACACACCTCACACTCCCTGACATGCCGGAGTACGTCCTCCTTGAGGCCTCACCAAGAGAGCCTCTACCTGATGGCCCTGTAGGTCTTGGTGAACCCCTGGTGGCTTGATAGCGCTGAGTCATGTGAGGCACGCAGTACCTTCTCCTTGAGCTGAGAGCTCCCAGTCAAGAAGATCCTGTCCCTGAAGTATATCACCTCATCCATCACTCTGTACTTGTCATCCGTGATCTATCCATCTAGTATCTCGTAGGCAAAACGGTCCTTGGAGTACTCCACCAGTAACTAAGCCCTCCAGTCCGTGTCTAAGCTCATTAGAGACAACGTTTTTGGTGTGCATGAAAGAGCATCGACCACCACGTTGTTCTTCCCCTTGACATACTCAATGTCAAAGTCATATGCCTGGATCTTGCTGAACCACTTCTGCTGCCTCTCTTGCAACTGCTTCTGCTCTAAAAAGAATCGAAGGCTGTTGTGATCAGTCCTCACCCTAAACCTGTTCCCCACCAAGTACTGCCGAAACTTGGCCAGTGCATGTATGACAGCCAGCATTTCCTTATCGTATATGGGATACAACCTCTCATGTGGCAATATCTTCCTGCTCCCGAAATCTATGGGGTGGCCCCCCTGCATCAAGACTGCGCCAACCCCCTCTCTAGATGCATCACACTCCAAGACAAAGGGCTGCGTGAAATCCGACAACACCAAAACTGGACAACTGCTCATCACCTCCTTGAGCCTGTCAAAGGCCCTTTGCGCTGTGTCCGTCCAACTGAATGCCCCCTTTTTGGTAAGATCTGTGAGGGGTGTAGCAAGTTGGGAAAACCCCTTGACAAGCTTCTGGTAGTAGGTGCAGATGCCTACAAACCCCCAAAGCTCAGTCACGTTCCTCGGTTCCGGCCAATCCCAAACGTCCCGGATCTTCTCTGTTGGACATTGGGTTCAACACTCCTAGTGTGTTTCGCGACATGGACTAACCGCCTCTCGTGGATCCTAACTCTAGCGATTGTAGCGGAGACTAACGCCTGCAGGTTTTGGTCTAACGACAATCGTGATTCCAACAAGTGGTATCAAAGCGACAGATCTCGAGTTTGAAACTCACCTAGCTCGCGTTGGGGGGGAGATTGTTGGACATTGGGTTCAACACTCCCCTTGTGTTTCGCGACATGGACTAACTGCCTCTTGTGGATCCTAACTCTGGCGATTGTAGTGGAGACTAACACTTGTGGGTTTTGGTCTAACGACAATCGTGATTCCAACATTCTCCTCGTGGACTCTCACTCCATCCACCCCAATGATATGCCCCAAGTAGAGCATCTTTGTCAGCCCAAATTCACATTTGGAGAGCTTAGCATAAAAATTTTGCTCCTCCAGAATGCGCAATACAGCCTTAATGTGCTGTAGGTGCTCCTCCCATGTCCAGCTTTATATCACGATGTCATCGAAGAATACCAGCACAAATTTCCTCAGTTGACCACGGAAGATGTGGTTCATGCAGGACTAGAAGGTGGCCGGTGCAATGGTTAGCCCAAAGGGCATCACCAAAAACTCAAAGTGGCCGTAGTAACATCTGAAGGTTGTCTTGGGGACATCCTGGTCCCTCACTTGGATCTGATGGTAGCCCGATCTCAAATCAATCTTCGAGAAGAACTTCGACCCCCTCAGCTCATCCATCAGCTCATCAATCTGCGGAATGGGGTATCAGTTCTTCATGGTCTTCTTATTGAGAGCCCGATAATCGATGCACATCCTCAGTGTGCCATCCTTCTTCTTCACCAATACAACAAAAGAAGAAAATGGGCTAGTGTTGGGTCGACAGGGAACCAGTTACAAGAGCTCATGAATAACTCTCTCAACCTCATCCTCGTAGGCTTTGGGATGCCTATAGGGTGTAGTAACCACGGCCTGAATGGCGTGCTCCAGCTCAGTGGTGTGATCAAACCCCTGATCCGATGGCTACCCTGGCGGTATATCCCCAAAAACTGTAGCATACCTGTCCAAAATCGACTGCACATATAGGTGAACGGCTTGTCTTGTAGATCCTGCCTCTGAAACATGTAGCTCCACTGCCCACTCTATGTCTCCCTTCTGAAAGTCTGCCTCCATCTGGTGTGCTGAAACTGTCTGCGGAGGATAAGTGTGCATGCCTTGAATCATCTCATGCTTACCGGTCTTCTTGTCTGTCCACTCCATCTCCAAGGTCTCCCAGTTCGTAGTGACCTTCCCCAGCGTGATCAACCACTACATTCCCAGTATCACGTTGGTGTTCGGAATGTCCACCACAAAGAAATGATTTGTTAGGGTGTAAGTCCCCATGGTCACTGCCAATGCCGATACATATCTGGCACACTACATAGTTCTAGCACCTGGTACCAGTACTGAAAATCTATCAAAGCTCTCCGTCAATATGCTCCTCTGCTCTACCAACTGTGCATCAATAAAGTTGTGGGTAGCCCCAATGTCAACTAGCCCTGAAACATGATGTCCCTGCACGGTACCCCGGACACGCAATGTCAAATACTTGGGAACCCCTCAAAAAGAAGCAAGGACTCCCCCAGTAGGTGCAAACGCTGCCCCTCCTGCTCCTGGTGGTGGATGATCCCCTCTCTGTACTACAGTGCTGCCTCTTGCCTCTAGCTCCTCATATGCATCTTCTTCCCCATCATTGTCGGAGAAGACCTCTATGCAGTGTGTCTTCCCAGTGGCACATCGATGTCCTAGTGCCCATGGCTCCTGCCATGTGAAGCATAACTTCTTCCGTCTCAGATCTCTCCGGGTATCATCGTCCAAAGGCCTCGTGTCCTTCCCCTTCGGTTGGAATGTCGGTCTCTGGGGGGAAAGGAGCTCTGCTCCTGGGTAGAGCATCTTGCTAGTCCCTGGTCCTCCCAACTGCATTATGAAGTGTAGCAGGCCTCGTGGATCTAAATAGCCCACATAAAGGTTTTGCCAACCAATCAATAAATATATATATCATCCTGGCTAAGGACAAGTCAGGCACCATCATCGAAAGCCTTAAGAACTCGGAATGTAGGTTTCTGAGTTCCCAGTCTGCTTGAGCTTGGTCAACTCAACAAAGTGCTCTTCCGGATCCCTCCGGTCAAACCACTCTACCAGTGTCCGTGTAAACTTTGCATACGTTGTCACGACTGATTGACCCAACATGGCCATCCCATGGAACCACCAATCATGGGCCTCTCCCTCCAGGTGCAGCGCTGCCACCTTGATGGCCTCTCCCTCTGCCATCTGATTGAGCTAGAAATAGATATCGAGCTTCTCCACCCAAGCTTTTGCCGAAAATTTTGAGGACTCCTCAAATGTTGGCAAGAAAAACCTGCCCATTGTACGCTGCATGTCCCCATCCTGTGTGTATCTACCCCCTCTGTTCTGGTTACGGGGTCGGCTGTCCTTCTTGAGCTGAACAAAATCATGGAAAGTGAGAGCTTCGCCAAACTCTCGCCCATAGGACTGATACCCGGCAAAATAATCCCCCATATGAGCTCGCTCCGGCTCTTGAGGTGCTCCTGTTCCGGTGCCCGTAGCTAGAAATGTTGGCATCGTGGAACATGGAGTAGTAAGTGACACAACCTGCTACGTTGTGAGCTGCTCCTGCAAATGGTGGGAAGAGTCGAACCCTTCTCCGATGTGAAAACCCCTTGGGGTTTCACGCTGTCTCTAGTTTGTAGTAAAATTCTGCCCCATCTCTTCTATCCTCCTCGATAGCTCCTGCACAGACTTTAGGAGTTGCCCAAACTCTCTCCCTTCATCCTTCTCTTCTGCCATCAAATCTTCCTCTTCTGCATCCACTACTTGAATGCAGTCTCCCTCTCCAAAAGTGGCCTCAAGCCTCTACTCTTGGTCCTTGTATTTCCTTCCCGAGTAAGTGATATATGGTTTTCCTGCTGGTGTCATAGATAATTTGCTCCACATGCAGAGCCAAGTCTATGAGCTTTGATACCACTGTAATATTCTGAATAGAAATAAATAGTAATATAAAACAACATAAACAAGCATTTACAGCAGATAGAGAGACATCACATAAACAATGCAAATATGGAGAAACACTGAGCCATTTTATTATGTAACTGAAAGATACAATGAGTACAAAGGTGATCAGAATGATGGCACCTTGGCTTGCACAAGGCAAGCTGTGGAATACTCTCAGAAATGCTGAAGGAATGGCTGCTCTGTCATGGACTGCGTAATCTCCAAAGGCTGCTGCTGCCGCTGCTACTGTCAGATTGCTGTTACTGCTCGAATGGGATAGTTCTTTGGGGCTGTTCCCCTGCTCTGAAAATTATGAAACTCTGGGAATGAGCTCTCCTCCAAATACCCAGAGAAGCCCAGAAAGGAATTCCGGAATGAATGACCTCGGAATTTGACCTCCTTTGAGTAATAACGCTATCCCAGTGAAATACGCTGGCCCTGAATGATCCCTGGAAATAATAGCCTCCTCCTGTACCAAAATGATGAAATAGTGAAGGGTTGATCCCTTCAGACTATCTCGGGCTGGATCCCTTGATGAATCCTCACCCTCGGAACTGCCTCCACCCTAAACTGCGTGATCTCTCCGAGAGACTGCGCTGCCCAAGCAAATGCGTAATTCATGGCTGAAGATGCTATGGCTCCCTCCTGCAAAACTATGGATAGAACTCCTCACTCGAGTAGGCACTCGAAGTACCCCGGGGCTGAGGTTGGGATCTCTGCTCGGAGACACTCGGTGTGCTGAATAGCACTTGTAGACTTCGCTCAACAACAAAAGCGCGCTCAATGTCAAAAGACATAAATTGTAGATGCATAATAGAATGAGAGAATAAGGAGCCTCTTCCCTCTTTTATGCTTTGAGAGCCTTGCTCTCACCTGGGCCCCACAAGACTGTGCTGTCATGGGCCCATGTTGCCCACACTGCCACTTCGTCCTCCTGGGCCCCACGCCGCCAAATAATTATATGCTCAAGTGGCTTTAGGGAATGTTTATTTCCGAAGTGTAGGCTATGTATCTCATCACCCACTTTATTAACTGATTTAACTTTATAAAAGTAAAGTGACCAAAAATTAATATTACCAATTAGCTGCTGCTAATTGGGAATATTACAATTCATCTCTCGACTCTAGCCACCAGGTTGTTATCACAAGTTACTAGTTCCTCATCATCAGAGAGGAATTGGAGTACATATGGTTTCATCCATTCAGTGAAGTGAACTAGGTTGGGAGCCGCAAAGGATGAGGATCTTGTGTATGTTCATTCCAACCTCCATCTTATATCACATGTTGAACTAGAGTATAAAAAAGGTCCGAGAAGGATGTGGGATGTGGAGCCTGAGATCTCTGACTTGAACCTGACACTGAATGCCATGACTCACCTCAACCTACTTGAAGATATTGTTCCACCTCCATTCCAGCCTACTGATGCAACATCCTACATTCCAGGACCCCATCATCTATTCATGATGTAGAGTTGCAATATATAGAAGATAATGTAGATCCATTTGAGAATACATAGTTAAACCTACTGCGCATTATGATATTAGTAGAGTGATCATGGATGAGACACTCATTTTTGTATTTACTATTATTATTTACGATATTATCCTTTTTGTATAAGGGAGGATGAATCATTTCAGTTTTTCAGTCTTCATATTTATAATATATCTAATGGTTTCAGTTTGAAATGTTGTGATTTATAATAGTATTTGATTTTTGAACTCAATTTTATTTTTTCAATTGTATTTAACGTATCCTTGCCTATCTGGATCCTGGATTTTCAAAAAACTAGCGAATCTGGATCCATATCCATATCTGTATTTGTATCTGAATCCTGGTAACTTAGACTGGAAGATGAGGAGACGTATTGGATCTTATACATGATTGTAGGTGGGTTTTCATTTTGGGATTTTGTTCTCCTATACTGGGTCCAAGCCCTACAGAGGGTCATATTGGTATTTGTAGGGTGTGCGTTGAGAGCCATGGGCCTCCACTATAGCAGAGTGCAAATAGCCATGCCACGAGATCCTTTAGTAGTATCCATTCTTGCTTGTGTTCCACCTATTTGATGATGATGATGCACTTGGACCACCTTGCCCAACCAGATACATACTTGCACCATACATTAGGCCGTTGATCCAGGCTCAGATGCGGTTTTGTCTCACCATGGGAGACAAAGGGGGGGCTTGCATCATTGTTCTAGCCTTTACAGATGGGACACAACCTTGTTTGATCCACTTGGAGACCCATGAGGATGTTTTTGTGCCCCCGCCACCACTTGAGAGAACCACAAGTCATTTGCTTAGAGATCAAGGGGCCACCCCCTTTATCACTATAGTTGGAGCTCTTCAAATCATTTTGGCGGACATTGAACCCCATTTGGCCTTTCAATGGCCCTTCAACCTATTGTATCTATCATTTTGGCCCTCTTAAGAGGCTTATTTTCATGTTATGGAGCTATCTTGGTGGGCTTGTCACCAAGTAATGTTATTTTGTACATTATTTTATTAGTTGGGGCATCATTAGGCCTAATTAGGAAAATAAAACCCTTATAGGATAATATATATTGATGAGAGGATCATTAGATTCTCATCATCACTTGGATTTGTATCTCTTTTCCCTCTTGATAATTTAGTTATACCCATTTGAAGACGAATTGGAGAATCTTCGATGCATTTTGATGTTTGGATATCTTTCTTGGTCTTGGAGCTTTGATTTTTGTCTCAAATTGATGATTAGATATACTCATTATAATTGTAAGTTCCATTCATGATCGATTTTTCTCTCTTTATTATGAATACATGTATAACATATGGAATTGTTGTTCATGAAATCTGAAATTTTGCCCTAATTTAAGGTGAATTAGTCAATTTGTTGATCTTGTGAGGAATTGCATATGTTACATGTTTGGGTATAGGGGATGAATGTTCCTAGGGGTACATTATCATCATAGTTGCCTTGATAAGTCTTCGAATTGCTGCAACAAGAAGTATAAATTCCCTAGTAACCTAGTAGCTACTGTTAGGGCTATACGAAGTTGCTGGAGGGCTCCTTGATTGAGTAAGAACATTCCAAAGGTTGAAAGCACATTGACTCCATTCTTCCAATAGGCTAGGCGCTGATCCTATCCTTGGTGATCACCTCAACGAATACTTTTTTCACCTTTTTCCCTCTTTTCTAAGCCCTAACACTAGGGGTCTCTTAGGGAATCACATGAAATTCATTGCTCCCATCCATTTCAAGAGCGAGTTGGGCTAAAAGTGCACTGGGGTGTCCTCTAGGTCCTCACAAATATTGAAGAACTTCCCATGGATAGATTTGGAATTATCCAAAGCCCTAGTTCCAACTTTGTTCTTAGCCTTAGGTTTCCTTGGTTAGTTGCTTCATCACAAATCATTGTATTGAAAACTTAAGTCAAATCTATTTTCCTTGATCCTTTTCTCCTCCCTTGCTTGTTCAAGACCTTTTGTTTGAAGTTTCACCTGAAACCCTTGACCTTGTTTGGATCCACTTGAGCTTCTTTGTGTTCCCACACCCTTTATCACTCAAAGTCCACAAGGATCACCTTAGAAACCCTCTTCGCTTAGGAATCTTAGGTCTAGGGTATTCCCTGTCGAGCAATATTTCTAATCCCAAGGTCTAGGCCTCCTTTGACCCTTTCCTGGAGAGCCCCACACCTTGCTTCTAAAGCAAGCAAGTCTATAATTTGATTCTCTTCTATGAATGGGCCCTTGAAATCGCTATCTATCCTATCATTGGCTTACCATTCATAGTGTTTTCCTCTCATACCGAGACTCCTCCCATCGGTGAAAGTCCAAAAAATGTAGGGAGCTTTAGTTGAGGTGATAGAGGGCTATTGATCCATCGTTGACACTTGGTCTAGTAGTTGCCCCTTTGGAACCCATCCTAGGAGTCTAGGATCCCTGCTAGATTGAGTGGTGTTGCACACTTTTTGTCAATGTTCCAAGGAAGCAGATATGCCAAAAAAATTTCGAAGAATCGGATCATCAATCAGTAGTTCATTGAGTCTTTGTAAACTAATTCTACAAATTTGTAATGTAAATGATGTTAGTAATACCGTGTATGTATGTAACAACCAAGGTAAGCCTATTATTTTGGCGAAATTTTCATCATAGGAAGTTTTTTGTCTCACTAATTCATTTGTGTTTTTAAACAAAGATGATCGACAAAGTTTTTCCCTCCAATCTCACCCCAAAGCTAAGGTGGAATTATTCGTCAAAGTCTTAGGTGAGTCCTAGTGTTTTAGTCGGGTCTTATGTAAAAGTGATTTGGGAATAATTTAAGCTAGTTGTCTAAATTATTTGATTACAATTCACTTGGTCTACTAGATCATATTGTATCACAGAATTGGGTGTGTAATTTGAGGGTCTATACCTAACAAGTGTTCCCCTTTTGAGGGTTGAAATGTAAAAAATACTTTAGTGCATGTTCCCTCATACTTAGACACCATGGCTAAAATATTAGAGGGTGGAAAAAATATTAAATCCCCTCAAGTGTCAATTAATTAATTTTGATGACACAAATTAAATTAATCCTAAGCTAGAAAATTAATTAATAAGTGTCTAAATTAGAGTCTTAGAGAAATTAAATTCTCTACGTGGAAGAATTTGTGGGTATCAAAGAAATTAATTTTTGGAGGTTCCCCACCAAGGGAATATTGGAAATTTCAAGAAAAATTGGACCCTTAGACCTTGGTGGTTAAGTTAAAGTCAAAAGTTTGAGGAAATTAACTCAAAATAATTATTTTTGAGCTAATAAAAAATGGGTTTAATGAGAAATTCAAAAATTCCTCAAAATAAATATTTTCAACGGCAGATATTAAAAGATCATGAAAGATTTATCGACGCTGTTATTTTCCACCTGGAGTATTTGTCTATAAATTAGAGAGTCATTTGTGTCAAAAAGCCATCTGATGTTTGTCTAAGAAAATTCTGCAAAAAAGTTGATGTAATGCTATTGTCCCACTGGGAACATTTTTTGAATCATAATAAAGACTTTGGGGTGCAGTTCACGGTGTTTATTGTCTACTGATTTGTGGTGTGTGCTAGGTACGATCATTCTTATATTGTGCTTAAATTTTTTTAAAGTTTGTTTACTCTTTAGATAACTGTTTACTCTTTAGATCAAGGTAGAGTCTCTTTAGATCAAGGTTACTTGGAAGCTGGAGCGATGGAGCTACGAGTAGAGCTATTAGGAGGTTTTTAAAAGCCCGTCCTAGAGCTGCCGTGAGCTGCTTATATATATATATATATATATATATTTTAATATTTTTTATATTTTGATGCATATATGTCAACAAAACATGTAGAATGATGAATTAGACATAAAAAAACATAAAAACATAGATTGAATCATATAACATCAATCATCTAGAAGTTATAATCTTCATCAACCACGCCACAAGTTGGAAACATACAAACATATTGACTCTTGAGTCTCGCCAATCATCAACTGGCGGTTTCAAGCTTTCAAAATTCAATATATAACATTTATCATCATTGATTTCAAATTTCAATATCTAACATTTATCATCATTGATAGAATAACATTTATCATCATTGATTCATTGATTTCAAATTCAATATACATTTATCATCATTGATATATAACATTTCTCATCATTGATTCATTGATTTCAAAATTCAATATTTAACATTTATCATCATTGATATTATATAACATTTATCATCATTGATTCATTGATCACCATATAACTTTCATGAAGCATCATATTCATAATTCATAATGACTCGTAAACTTATAAATGCCAACTTCAAAGTTTCACCTTTCAAATTCAAACTTCAAACTTAAATTGTCATTAAATATATGAAAGAGTCAAGTTTCAACTGTTCAACTGTCAACAACAATTAGAAAAGACTAGTAAACAACAAATCTATTTTATCCACTAGCTGGCCCCTTGCCACGCCCACGAGAAATGTCTAATTTGTGCGAGCCACGAGGAAATGGTGGTCTTCTAGTACTCTCAGGAGTACCACGACCATGACTAGAAGGTGGAGGCTGGATCTGCAAAGGAACAATAGTGTGATATCGAGAACTGGCATTAGCACTGGCACTGGCACCCGCACTGCTACCAGTAGATGGTGGGACTGGCCTTGTGTGTGGCGGTGCTGCTGATGCTTCATCATCATCCCTAAAAAGTTATGCTTCCAATTCTTCCATATGTACCGTGCCGTCCTCCAAATTATCATCCTCTGGGTTGTTGTCCCAGACTCTGTATGATTGATCCTCATTTTCCCGATCACAGTAATGGCTCAACAACCTCAAGTTGTAATGCACATAAACCAAGCTTTCAGCTCGGTTTTCATTCAGCCTATTTCTTCTCACATTGTGTATGAAGCTGTAGGTGCTCCAACACCTCTCTGCAGAAGAAGTGTTCACAACTTGTGAGAGAACTTTTTTAGCCAACTTTGGCAAAAGTCCCATGCTGCCATATGCTTCCCACCATGTGATAGCATCAAATCTGTCCCCGTCTTCCATTGCATGGAAAGAACCAAAGTTAGCAGTGCAACTGAAGTATTTGCCTAATTCAAGGCACAATCTAGCACACTCCTCCCTGTCAGGTACCAACTTGTCCAATGCCTTCATGTACCCCTCTTGTACTTCCGGATTTGTGTGAGCATAGTTATTAAAACCGGAACCGGTGACCGGACCGGTGGACCTAATGAACTGGGTTTCTAACCGGGAGCGGTCAGATCTCAATGAACCGGTTTTAAAAAAAAATACATTAAATAATTATTTTTTAATAAAAAACTATTTTTAAGATTTGCAACCATGATTCCAAGCCAATAGAGACAAAACAGGCAAAGTTTGCTCATTTATATACCATGCAAAGGTGAATATATCAAAATGGGCACGCAGTGCAATACATATCATCGAAAAATACATAAGCAATGAGGCTCCAAATGGCCCATAAAGTCCAAAAACAATGCTACAAGTTATGAGGCCACTGGCTCAAGACCACATATCGTTGATCAACAACATGATCACTCCTCATCATGATCAAAATCATCACCACTACTAGATTAAGGATCATCAACATGAGCTACATAAATAATATGGCTCAAAGTTTGAGGACTCTAAAACCTCTACAACTTTAGTAGTAGTAGTAGTAGCAAAAAAAATAGACATCAAAACTACAATCATCGAGCAACATGGTCTCTCACAAACTCATATCAATGATTCATCGCTACTAGAAATGGGATCATCAACAAGAGATACATAAACATCATCTAGCTCAAAGTCTTCAGACTTGGATTGCTCAACCTTATAACATGATATAAATTGAAAAAGTTTAACATGCCTAACCAATGATTTTGGTTTGAGTGAAGGGTTCATCTCCTCAACCTTAAAATGCGGTAGAAAATGATTAGCATGTCTAACCAGTTGTTTTCCTTTGATTGAAGGGTACATCAGGGTTCTTAAAGGACTTCATGCTCTTGATCAAATGTCAATATCATACCCTTACACATGATAGAATCAAATGGAAACATTGCAAAGTCCCAAACCATGAAACCCTGAAAACCATTAAGTCTGCTGAATTTTGAGTGAAACCTAAAATTCTTGTTTCTCCATATGAAATCCAATGGGGTCGAAACCACTCTTAAACATCCTGAGTCATTTCATGGTAATGTTAAAAATTTAAGTAAAAGTGAAATGTCACTTTTACTTTAAGAATTTAACATTACCATGAAATGTCAATGCTTCCCTTACCTCCACATAACACACATAAGCCCCTAAAACCCATTTCTGCCCTAAATAAATCTTTTTCATTGAAAAAAAATTTCTCATTTCAACAGAAAGCGTTTTTGTTTCATATTCAGAGCGAACGCCCGAGCGCTTCCGAGTCGTTTAAAAACGTCCAAGCGTTTTCTTTAAACGCCATGTTTTGGTGGAGCCTTCGCTCCCGAATGCTCCAAACGCGCCCAAAAGGCAGAGCATTTGACAAATTGAACGCGCTCCGCACGAGCGCGTTTCGAAACGGAACGAGAGGGACGCTTCCCGCAACCTAGCTTTAGATAGTGATAAGAACATTCTATCGGTATGTTTTGGGTCTATATTAGGTGATCTGATTCACCATATGTCTCACAAGCTTTCTTGAGGAAAATATAGTGTTTGCAAGTTCCCTAGTCCTTGGTCTCCAAGTTCACAAACTGTGGACGTAGGCTGACGTTGTTTACACTCCAAATATTTTTATGGTTTATTTAACTTCGTTAAGGCTATAGCTTGCATCTATTCTTCAAATAACACTTAGCCTTTTATCAAAACATTTTCTAAAAAAAAAATATTTCTCAAAATTTATTTCAAAAGCACTGTATATTTGTACATTTGTAAATAAATTTGTATAATATATTTTGTAAATTGTTTTTCCTAACTGGGGTTTTGGAATTTTGAGATTTTTGTATACATTGGGGTTTTGGTATTTGTGAATTCATTTTTTGCAAGTGTGATAAAGCAAGAAGAGCTGAATTAGAGCTAAATCTAGGCCCTTGAGGGTAAGATATAGCCTCTACAATTTTTTGCAGGGCCAACAATTGAAGAATTTGCAACAAACTGAAGATCTGAAGCAAATAATTTTTTCAACGCTGGGGTTTCAAGTTTTAGGGCTTCTAATCCCGGATTTTCCCTCTGCAACTGTAATGAGTCAATGACCCACCTACAATTACAAACAGAATGTGAATATTAGCATGCATACGAGGCATCTATATGATAGCTAAATATGCACGACCCGCATGTATTGCAATAGTATACAAACCGACTAATATTGGAAAATATTTATGCATAAGTTAATAAATCTATTATCAAAGTAAATTTCTAACTCAATAATATAATATACATAGAAAATGGGGCCTTATACATATATATACGATTAATCTTTTAATCAAAGATATATATATATATATATATATATATATATATATATGTGTGGAAAAAATCGGCAAAAAGTTCCGACTTTTTGAAAAAATCCCGAATTTTTCCCTGAGCCGACTTTATCGGCTGACTTTTTGTCGACTTTTTCATACCTGAAAAAGTCATGATTTTATCCTCGATGTCCCGACTTTTTGCCAAATTTTTCCAAAAAATCGTGAGTGAGGTAGTTTCTTTAATAATTTTTTTTTTTTTTTTTTGAAAAAATCGGGATTTTTTTCCAAAAAATCAGGATATTTTATAAAAAGTCGGGGAATTTTCCAAAAATGAATACTTTTGCCGACTTTTTCAAAAAACTCTTGACTTTATCGAGTTTTTCAACTTTCGGACCCTTGCCGATTTAATCCCGACTTCAACTTTTTCCACATTGATATATATATAAACAACAAAAATAATAAAATATAAAAAAAATATATTTGATGTATAGTTTAATTTATTTATATGTTAAAAATAAAGTGAATTATTGAAAATTATAAATAAGATAATTAATACATTTCATAAAATATTATATTAAACTAAATAAAATAAAACCATGACATAAATTCAATTCAATCAAAAGGAAAGTGATAAGGCAACAACCTTAATGAGTCACGTGAATTTTTATTCATTTAAAGTCTAAGAAAGACAAGGAGACATTGCAGGTGGAAATAAGAATGGGCACGGTGGAGCTTATAAGGGAATCGAAAGGGGTTTTGAAGGGGGAGATGGGATTTTGTTTTTGGAGGATGGTTTTGAGAAGGAATTTACAACAGACAGACAAAGAGTACTAAGGATTACTGAGCCTTGATTGTTCTTGATGCTTTTGGGCACGGGGGCCAGAGTACTAAAATTTTGAAGTATTCTTGAGCTGGGTACTGAGGTTGTGCCTAGTTTGGCTAGGAGGTTTTGGTCCTTTTGGTAATGGGAGCAGATTGGACCCACATCAACTCAGGGTCAACTTCAAACATGGTAACTAGGTATGTATGAATGAATGAATTAAATTTATTAGGGTGACGTTAGTAGCTGCTAGGCCTCCTAGGCCCTTTCTATCCCAACATTATCCCTACTTGGCCTAGCATTGGCCCTCCTTGGCCCTTAATTGCTCTCTGCTCATCTCTGAATTTTTTTGGAATGAATACTTGGTGCATTTTGCAGAGAAATTGGCTAAAATTTTGTATTTTCAGGTGGCATAATCATTGGAGAATTTTTGGCATCTTGGGCAAGTGTGCTTCAAGGCCTTGGGCCTAGGGTTTTCTCTCTAAACCCTCACTTTGTCACTGTTCTACTTCAGCTGTGATAAATTCTAAAATTTTGACATCTAAGTGGTCTAAACACATTAATAATCTTGTGGTAAAAGTTTGCTAGTGTTTTGGCTACTTGGGCATTGAATATCTATCCTAGATCTACTTGTTTGCTTGCTGGAAAATCTCTGCATAACTGAATATATCAGATCTGATATTTTCTGAACAACATATCTTAAGAAGCGCTAAAAACTCATAATAACTCGTTGATAAATTTGTTTCAGCATTTAGTAATTTTTGCGCATATTTTGACATAGGTTACCACACTAATAGTTCATTATTTGCATACTTTTCTTACTTCTGTAATAAGAGTTTCCAGATCTGATATATATTGAATATTTCATCTTAAGTGGGTTAAAACTCATAAATTTACACTGGAAAGTCATTAGGCTACTTATTGGTCATTTTATGTTTCATATGTTTGACAATTTCTTGATTTAAAGTGACATATTCACTATTGTCTTATACTTCATCATACATAGCTCTTTCATGATTAAGTTGGTACATGGTGGTTTATGTTGTTAAGTTCTAACAATTGCTTGTCTTGTGTTAGATTTGAAAAAATTGTTAACTTGGCACTAAAATCACTCAAACATCTAAGCTCTAAATCTTCTAATCTTGTTGATGAGCTAAGTCACTTTGGCATTAAGATCTAATTGACATTGTGGTTAAAATCATTATTGAATAAGCTGCCCTATCTTCTGCTCTTTCATAATCTTAAGAAGCTTGGGTAATTTTATTGTTTATCTCGAGAAATTGGCATCTTAAGTTTTATTTTAATTGAACAACTTTTCATTATTGGCATTGTCTAATAACATAATCGTGACATAAGATTTTTGATTGAATATCTTGAGTAATTGGAATCTTGTGGATTTGACATTGCCACTAATTTATTGGCACTTTCTTGGTTGTAAGATTGCATTTTGATTTACAAATACTCGTCTTTAAAGATCCATCATAACTTAAAGTACGTAAGTGTAATATTCCTAATGGGAAATTTTACAGTGATATTAAGCAAATTCAAGCAAATACCAGTGCATGCAAAAATTCAAACAACCATTAGAAATCCATAAGAATTATGCTAGAAATGCTCCAAAAACCAACCATTTTTATTAGTCCTTTGAGAGGGTACAATGTAAGAACAAGTGCACCTGGGATTTCCAAAGCAAGCTAGACAATCCCAGGTGATGAAACGTTGCCCAGGAACAAGGAATTAGACCCCTTCTGAAAGGTACCGCGCTAGCCCTAGAAATTTTGCACTGTTGGCTGACTTCGAACTGGTGTTTGGCCTTCAAAATCTGCCCAAAAAATTCTGCCACATTAATTCTGAGCTCCCCACCAAAAACCCAAAAAAACCAAGAAAGGGTTTCCTCCAGTTTTGACTCTCCAAATTTGACCCCAAATTCCCAGCACTTTTCCACTGCCAGAAAATTTCGGCTTGGAGGAAATTGTCTTTACAACCCTCCAAGATAGTGGAAAATCCCCTCTTGGCACCCTTCCAACCTCCACACAACAAACAAGCTCTAATTCCCTTCAACTGAGACCACCCACAACAATTCCACCCAAAAGCTGTGCATGCTTGAGACAAGGCTGCGTAGGCCCTGCAAGAGAAATCCATACTAGTGAGATTGGATCCTCCTGCTCTTGTAATTTCCTTCTCTCCCCCAACAAATTGGATAAGGAATATCCGACAAATTTTTAGGACTCCCAATTCCTAACACCTGCACTCCAAGGGACTGCATGGCTCTGGTTCTGCATCCAAGCTGAGCTTAGGAAATTCATAGCCCCTGTGTTGTGCCTCTCCTTGCCTCCGCACGTCAATGGTGATGACTTCCTAGGGTGGCACTCGAAGTCCACCAAAGAAAGGATGAGTTTCCTCCTTGGAAAAATTTTGTGCTCAACAACACTTGTAACTCTGCTAAATAGCTAGAGCAACAATGAGAATGTCAAGTGATCAAAAATCCCCAAATGATGCTGCCTTCCTCCTATTTATAATTGTTGCTCCCTTGCTTCATGTGGGCCCCTTCACGAGGCAATTCAAACTCTTTCCTTAGCCATACGAATTTCTCCAACAAGGGGGTGCGTATTTCATGGAGAAGTGCCCCCCACATTCCACTAAGAGAATAATTTTGACCCCCTTGTCCTAAGTGCTTTCCTCCAAAACTTCCTTAGGCCCAAAATTGACAAACATGTCAAAATTGTGATTTTATTAGCAAGAATATTTAGGAAGGGACATTACATTAAGCAAATCTTAAACTAAGAATCTCACTCATAATCATTACATAAGCATTCTAGGCTTAACTTGCACTAAAAACTTACCTCCAAACATAAACTTGGTTGATAGACTCCTAGGACAACCCTTTCTCATTTAGCTTGAGGGACTCAACCCCTTTTTAGTGGTTAACACAGTGACCTTTTAGTCGTTAGAACTAAAAACCACTCTGGACCAATGTGTTGAGTTTTATGAAGATTTGGTGGAGAACATGGATAAAGATTCTTACTTAAATATTGTAGTAGACAAAGCATAGAGTTTTACTTAGTAAATGTGCCTATGAGAAAGATCCTAATCGTCTCCTTGAGTTTGCTCGCCATAACTGTGCTTTCAATATCCTAACTGAGCTAGTCAATGAAAGATATTACAATTCACAACAAATTCGTCCCATAGAAGCCGATGAATTAGATGACCAGGATGATCCTAAAGAAAACTCAGGAATGGGAGACCCTAATGAGAATAAGGGGTATGTAGAAGAATGGAATGAGTCTAAGGAAAATTATGATTACCAAGCAAATGAAGAATCCATGGAGGACCTTTGGGATGTAGACTTGGGAATCAGGAACGAGCATGGCATATATGAAAACCCCACTCAAGTCCATAAGGATGAACATCATGATATGGGTTTTTTCATTCAAGATAGGAGGTTAAGCAATGTGGATATTGTTTCCCCCTATGAGGTTGACATTTATGAATTCTTCCACATAAATGAAGGGAAATGGGATATAACCTTTATTTTCCTAATGACCCTATTTATGATACTAACATGAAAAATGAGTTTGATGTTGGTTTTCCCTTTCTTCAGGACATTTCTCACCATTGAAAGGGATAATCATTGTTTTCCCACATATGAAGAAGGTCTATTGGAAGTAGCTAGCCCCATTTATGATATCAATGATGACAATAACAAGAGCATTATGAAATTTTTTGAATCCTTATTACAGAAATCCTACTGCAAAAATTTGGTTTACTTCTACTTGTGTTTTTAATTTAACAAGTTATTTTTAGAAATATTCAGAAAACATTGAAGTAAAGACATTGCAGCCTACACATACATATAGATCAAGTACTGAAGAATTAAGCACATTCGGCAAAGGACACACAAGATTTTTTGGAAAAATGTCCCAAGAAAAACCCAATGCAAGAAAACTGGTGTAGCAGCTCTTGAGGGTTTTATTATTATGAAATTTCTGAATACAATCTAGGGTACTAGTAGTGGTTTACCCAACAGAGAAAATCTCGACATAGGTACCTCTATCTCTCGGAGACAGATAATATGGTTGATTCAGCTGAGGATGAAGAACCCCACAGGTGCCTACGCAGTCACTGCATCACCCCTTCTGGATCTGCTGAAAACAAGCCCTATCTGGCCCATTGAATCCTTAGTGCTGCCCTTCTCGGCTCTGCGTCAGCCCCACTTGGCCTGCGTCACACTTCTGTGACTGCGTCAGCCTCTGCACTGGCTCTAAGTGAGCCTAGTTGGGCCTATGCTGCCTCTGTGTCACCCCTCCTAGACTATGCTACCTCTATGGTACGGATCTGCCTCTCTGCAATTGTATTCTCAGACTTGGATTTAGAAATCCCACTGCCGAACTGCCCCTCTTTGCATTGCAAGCTTCACTCGAAAATTCTCAGCAAACTGCACCCCATAATTTCGACTTAGCTCAAGTGCTGCTACTCTGTGTGTGTTCTCCAAATAACCCCAAGCCTTCCTTTAATACTTTTCCAGTTGACGAATCAACGGTCATGATCTAATATTTAATTGACGACTAAGATTAGAAAAGACTTGATCCTCCTCACTTAGAACATTCTCACCCACATGTTTAAATTAATTCACTTTAATTATTTAATTTACCTAAGTTAGACTTAGGGTCTCCATTAAAATAATTAATTATTTGAATAACTTAAGCTCTGGGTGTAATTTCTCCAAATGATTCCGAGTCTTGGAGATCTCATGTGTTCTAGCCCCTCCAAAAAGTTTCGGAGCTAGAGCACATCCAATGCTACCCAAAAATCAACACTCCCCCTTAGCGAGGAATGTGCTCTTAGCAACACTTCTTCCTGAGGCATCACCCTAATCCACGACATCAGTCCACTGCGCTGCTGCCCTTCATCCACTGTGCTGCTGCCCATGACTCTGCCACAGTCATTGCCTCATCTGTACTGCATCTCCCTCTCAAATTTTGCATCATGCTGCCCATAACACTGCCACTGATAACTGCTGCACTGCAACTCAGTTGCTGAGAGGTAAGCAACTGAAGGACATCACCCAAAATCTTGCAGACAAGTCAGTCTAGCTGCATCTTGATACTAAAACATCCTCTGCTGCTAATCTGCGTTGACCCTTTGGTGCTTCTGCGCTGCTACTGCTCTGCACTGCCTCTGCACTGTTGCTGCTCTGCACTGCATAAGCACTGCCTCTGCGCTGCTGAAATCCCATCAACCTTTGCGCTATTGCTGCTGCCTTTGCGCTGCGCTTCTCCAGTATTCAGCGTCCTAGCATTGCCAATGTGCCTCCATAATCCTCTACACCAATTGACTCCAGTCATGCTGCTACTATCATTAAGGGCTCCCGTAGCTCATATGTGATCCAAGAGTTTGGGCACCTCAAGGATCCTGCCCCTCCACCATCTGTACTTCAATCTACAGATCTATGTCTCCCCACCTCTTCTCTCGATGCACATGAGCATTAATAACCACATCGTCATCACTCCCATCATCGTCCTTCGCTGCTGCAACCTTAGAATCTGAATCTTTCTTTCCCTTCTTCTTCTAAGGACAAGTAGTGGTGAAATGTCCTAGTTCACACATCTGAAGCACCTGACCTTTGAAAGGTCTCTCCTCTTCTTCCCTCACTACTGCTGTTGTCCCTTAGATGCAAGAGCCACATCTTCATCCTCCTCCTTCTTGATCTTGATTCTGCTATTGGTGCTGCCCCCCTTGGTCAACCTCCTAATCTCTTCTTGGCGAAGAGCTGACCACATGTCTTCCCAATTTGGAAGTGTTGCTTTGCCCAAGATGCCTTGGATAAAGGTCTCCCACTCTTCAAACACTGCATTCAGGGCATTCCTTACGAATAGACCCTTATCAGGAGTGGCCCTCATAGCAACTAGTTGATCACGAATCCCCTTCAATCTAATGAGGAAGGGGTCGATTTCCTCTCCCTTATGCATCTGAAATAGTCGAAGTTGATCATCCAGAAGCATTCTCCTTTGGACAAAATTCCCTTGATACATTGAGGTCAACGTCGTCCACATCTCATTTGCTGTGTTCTTTTCAGCAATGTGTAGGACCAAATGATCCTTGACCCGTCCATAATCAAGCACTTGGCCCTAGCTTGATTTTCCTCATAGTTCTTCAACGGATCAATGTCAATAGGAACAACTACAACCTTCTCGACATGATCTTTGATGCGATACTCATCAAGGACTGACAAGATTCTGGCCTTCTAGACGACGAAGTTGGATACTCCATCCAACCTATCCTGGTCGCTCAATCCATGAGAGGCCATCTCTGCTCAAAAATTGTCGAAACATATACTCTTCTCCCTTCTTCTACTTCTACCCTCAGCAAAAGACTGAGATCTGGGTTTCTTGGTGCTAGAAACCCTTTAGAGAAAACACTCCCTCTAACAAGTGATTTCCCTCTCAGAAATCCTCCACCAATTCTGTTGAATCAACCCTCTCCAATCACTTTGTTGATCAGAACTCAGACTTCTTGGCGAGAAATTCTACTGAGGAACTACTTCCCCTTACTTTGTCAACCCTTCTAGACACTGTTATGCATCGACAGAACAATGCCCCACCAACAACTTTCGAACAAAAAAAACTGCACTTCCAGCCACAGCAACCAGCACAACGACCTCCTCTCGGACTCCATCACCCTTCTGGGCCTGCGTTAGCCCCTGCATCAGCTCTGTGTGAGATAGATAGGCTCTGCGCTATCCCTTTGGTGTTGCGCTGCCTCTTCCTGGATTTGTGCTATCACAACCGCCTTTTTGCAGCAAAAACTTCGCCTCTTCGCTGATGACTTCAACTCTGCCTGATCTGCAATAACTCTGATACCATGTGAAAATTTCTGAATGCTTATTACATAAATCCTACTGCAGAAATCTGGTTTACTTCTCCTACTTGTGTTTTTAATTTAACAAGTTATTTTCAAAAATATATAGAAAACATTGAAGTAAACACACTACAGCCTACACATACATACAGATCAAGTATTGAAGAATTAAGCACATTCCACGAAGGACACACAAGATTTTTCAGACAAATTTCCCAGGAAAAACCCAATGCGGGAAAGCTGATGCAACAACTCTTGAGGGTTTTATTATTATGCAGTTTCTGAATACAATCTAGGGTACCAGTAGTGGTTTACCCAACAAAGAAAATCTCGGCAGAAGTACCTCTATCTCTCGAAGACAAATAATATGGTTGATTCAGCTAAGGATGAAGAACCCCACAGGTGCCTACGCAGTCACTGCATCATCCTTCAGTGTGGCTGCGTCATCCCTTCTGGATCTGCTTAAAATGAGCCCTATCTGGCCCACTGAAACCCTAGCGTTGCTCTTCCTCGCTCTGCATCAACCCCTCTTGGCCTGCGTCACCCTTCTGTGACTACGTTAGCCTCTGCGCTGGCTTTGCGTGAGCTTGGCTGGGCCTGATTCACCCCTGTTGGGCCTACGCTGCCTCTACGTCACCCCTCCTAGACTGCGCTGCCTCTGTGGTGCAAATCTGCCTCTCTGCAATTGCATTCTCGGCCTTGGATTCAAAAATACCACCGCCGAATTCTCCCTTGCCACACTGCAAGCTTCACTCAAAAATTATCAGCAAACCGCGCCCCATAATTTTGAATTAGCTCAAGAGCTACTACTTTGTGTGTGTTCTCCAACTAACCCTAAGCCTTCCTTTAATAATTTTTCCAGTTGATTAATCAACAGTCGTGATCTAATCTCTAATCGACAGCTAAGATTAGAAAGGACTTGATCCTCATCACTTAGAACATTCTCACCCACATGTTTAAATTAATTCACTTTAATTATTTATTTTCCCTAAGTTAGACATAGGGTCTCCATTAAAATAATTAATTATTTGAATAACTTAAGCTCCGCGTGGAATTTCTCCAAACGATTTATGGGTCTTGGAGATCTCATGTATTCTATTCCCTCCACAAAGTTTTGGAGCTAGAGCACATCCGATGCTACCCAAAAATCAACAAGCCTTATTTCTCGTTACCTTCTCCAAGATCCCAATGACCTAGCTACATTATCCATGAGCCCTAGCTTCGCCTTTTCTCATACCATCACCAATATTGATGAACCCTTTCACCCTCCTGAGTATGATGTTGAGGAAGAGTCACTCATTAGATATATCCCTTATCCCCAATCATACCCTCAGGACTATGAGCACACAAGTGTTTTCCCTTTTCAATGTGACCATCATATCGAACAATCCATTTTTTGTGTCTCTCCTCATCCGGGGTTCCCTTTTCCTTCCCATCATGACCTTGAGGTGACCACAAAGCATGAAGTTATGAAAAATGAACATAATAAGGAGTTATTGAGCTTGGTCATTCAATCTTCCATTTTATGCTTACAAGAAAGGCTCTGCACCTCTAAATTGATATCCTTCCCCTCATCCAGGATCCCTTTCTACATCATATGGATGTCATATTTTCCCACCTCCCACCCGCATCATCCTTCACGTGTTTGTTTCTATGTTGGCTTTGGGGTTTTTTCCATAAGTAATCATATGGGAAAGAATTCTTATACTGATCTAATGCTGTGTTTGTTGCACTGGCTGTATGATTACACTTAGTCTTTGCATAAGATAATATGCATGTTAGGGTAGGATGCATTGCATGATTATTTTCACATTAGAGCTAACATCATGTTCCTCTATCATGCTAGATTAACTGCATTTAATTTAAAATTGCATTTAGAATACATTTTATTTCTTGTTGATTTTATGGCCTAATGTTAAGCATGGTTGATCATAAGACACCACAAGAAAAAACATGTTGCCCCGTGTGCTTAGTCTTTGATGTGCAAGTAACAGCTTTGCAATCCCAAGAGATTGTTGGTGTTCTCATGACCTCCCTGTTCAAGTATGTTTGTGCACTCTATTGAGAGATCATGTCCCAGTTGGAGCCAGATGTTACCCACCACCTATGGGTGACACCCATAGGAGAATTTTTTCTCCTAGATTGTCTTCATCTAGCAACCAACAACCCCTTGCTAGCTTGATGTGCCACCGTGTCCGCCACCTGAGCCAACCATTATGCACCCTATCCCATCTTTCATGTTCATATGTTTGAAGGTGGGCCTTCCAATCTCGAAGGTATGGATTTCATTATGTAGTTGGGTATTTTTTCTAACTAATAATGGACACTTCTGGGCATGGATTAGTGGGGGGATTCAAAGGAAAGAATGGGATTGGTTTGTACTCTTGTCCCCTCAGTCCAACTTGGTGGTTAACCTTGTATCCCAGTACCGTGGGGTCTCCTTTATTAGCTACTAGAGTTCAGGAGTGCCACTACATGGGAAATCCCGATTTTGGTTGTGTGGTCCCGCTTCCCGACACCATATACATCACTCCCCTTTTTATGAATAGAATATAAATATATAAATAATAATAAGGAATAGTTAATTAAATAGTAATTAGTTAGTCAAGAGGCATGCCCTAAGGACACGACCATTCATGAAAGGGTACCTTCCTAGGTATATAAAGCATACCCTCATTTGTAATCATATCATCTCATATCTTTGTAAATTCAACAATTCTTATATAATATATATTACTTATCATACAATGGATACTTACATATACCAAATCTTCTAAGTACCTTGTTGCGTATACGAACTTTGTTCATTACATTAGTATCTAAGCATTTCTCTGAGTATATGAACCTTGTTCATTACATTGGTATCATAATTGTTCGATCTTGTTGTCGCTCAACCGCTGCACAGAGCCAGTCTGATCTAGCCTTTGGCCATTGATATCTTTCAACCTTGTTGTCATGTGATTGAAGCTTTTGGCTACACATCTTTTGGAGTGCCTTCGTTTGTTGATTTCGTTAGAGGCCCTTGGCCATTTTAAAAGAAAAAAAAAAGAGTCGAATATATTTAAAAAAAATAGCTTATAAAAGAAAAAGAAAAAAACTAAGAAAATCAATATATATAGAAAATAAAAAGTCAAAAATATAAAAAATAAAAAGAAAGTTATATAAAAAAAGAAAAAGATAAACCTTACTTAGTTACCTAACCCGTCATACACCGCATTGGGGTCATGCTCCGAAACAACACTACCATGTTACCGCCACCCAATAGGTAGCCACTGCCACAGCTGTCGTAGCCACCTTCTGCCAATCCTCACACAACAACCACACTCATAAATCCTCTCATATAGGTTGTATGAAGAGGTGAAAGTCAAAATCAGAACTTCAGCTAGCATTTCTGAAAGTTTTAGAAGCGATATCGGGGTCAAGCAAGGTTGCCCATTATCTCCTACCCTTTTGGGTTATATATTGACAAGCTGGAAGAGTGGCTAAATTCGCAAGGGGGTGACGGTATCCATTTGGGCAAGTTCGTTATCAGGCTTCTTTTGTACGCAGATGACCTTATATTGATTGCTAAATCGGCTCTTGGTTTGCAAGAGCATTTACGTTCCCTTGAGCATTTTTGTAGAAGGGTTGGGATGCAAGTCAATATTAGCAAAACGAAAGTAGTGGTTTTCTCTAACAAAAGAAAGCATAACCAACATAAGTTCTATTTTGAAGGCAACATTCTCGAAGAAGTTGCAGACTACAAATACCTTGGAATTGACTTCAACATAAATTTAAGTTGGGATGGTTGTAGAAAGAAAAGAACTTTAGGGGTTGGAAAGCATTTTATGCTCTTCAAAACAGGTGTAGAGAGGCAGAGCTGTGGGACTGGAAAACCACTCTAACTCTTTTTGGGCTTCTAGTGATTCCGGTGATTCTCTACGGTTGTGAACTGTGGGCTAGCAGCACAACCAAGATGCAGTGGAAACAAATTGAGAAAATTCAGAAACATTTGATTACAAACAAATTCAAAATTAAAAGTGTCGTTCCTTATGCTATCCTGCTAAGTGAAAAAGGGGCTGCTCCTATTGAAGCAATTGCTATGGTGCGAGTCATAAGGTATCTGAAAAAAATTGAGCAAATGGAAGAGGGTAGATGGCCTAAGGTTGTGATTAGTGATAGATTGTGCAAAAGACAGAAGATTTGGATGCGGCAAAATAACAAATGGTTTAGTAAATGGGGTATTTGCTTGAGCATGTGTCCTACAAACAGTAAAGAGATAAAAACTTTTGTTATGGATAAATTCCACAAACATACTTGGATGAAAGAGCTAGAGAGAAAGAATAAGTACTACATTGAAGAGTTTAACCCCACGCATAACCATCAACAAAAGGCGTACATAGGGGCTAATATTTCTTGGAGATCTAAAATTCTTATTGCTCAATTAAGGACTAATTCTCATCAACTCCGTTGTGAAACAGGGCGCTGGAAAAGGCCAAAAGAAATGTGGGAAGAAAGAGTATGTATTTTTTGCTTCTCCGGAAAAGTGGAAACAGAAAAACATTTCATTCTAGAATGTGAGGCCTTCAAAGACATCAGGGAAAACTATGCAGGTATTCTGGCAGCTAATTCTTGGGATAATTTATTCAGCGAAGAGTTGGTCGATAAGCTGGGAGTGGTCATTGTAAAACTTCACAGGAAAAGGGCTGAATACAAGAGTCAGATAGAGAAGCAATCTGTCCCATAGGCTATTTTTAGCCTCGTGGACTTAAAATTCTTTCTTTCTTTCTTTCATACTACCAACTATTAGCATCGACGAGAACTTTAGTTGTTTTCGTGAGCATGTGCTGTTGAACACAACCATAAACACTTGACCACATCCACCTGATTCAACATCGCTCTGCCTCACTCGTGTGAGCCACCATCCTCATCCTCGATTTGATTTCACTATTCGTTCTAATGCTAAATCCCAACAACCGTAAAATTTAAATTCATTACCGTCATAATTGAATTACGACCCAATCCTTACAGTCACATTAAAAAATCAATGGTTGTACCTATTTGTAGCAACACATTTGTACACCAGTGTAAATTAATATAGTAAAAGATAGGTTATAGAAGTTAAAAAATACATATATAGTGGAAATATATGATTATATTTCAAATATTTTAAAGGAGAAAAAAGGTGACTAGGTGAATGAAAATTCATCATAATATTATAAAAGGCATATTGAATAAAATAATATACATGTTCATTTGTGTCATTCCAACAAATTAACGCCTCATCACAAATTTATTTAATTTGTGAACCAGGGTAATTTAAAAGAGTTTAACAACATTTTTGAAAAAATTAAAAGGAAATATTTTATTATTTTCCAAGGTTTTGTATATATTAATATATACAAAATTAAATAAAAAAAAGTATTATAAAAGGAAGGTTTAAGGTAGAGAGTATATATTGAAAAAAAGGAAGTACAAGGGATAATATATATTGAAAAAAAATAATAATAAATTTCAGGTCTTTATTAAAAAACGGGGGTTACTTTTTAAAACCCTAAGTTTATCTTGACAAAACAAAAAGGGAGTCGATCTTTGAAAAAAAAAAGAAAAGAAGATTTCTTTTCAAAATGTCCTTTTTGTTCCAAGGGATATTCTAATTGTAAGAGTCATTCATAAATCAAAATGTGGTTTGCACAAAATGTTACAAAACTTTTACCTTAGTCGAATCTCTAAGTGATGCAAAAAAACAATCAATAACAAGACATATAGCACAATTAATGGCAACATTTGAGTGACAACATGCAGATTTTAATAAGGAAACAAAGAAAATGGAATCCAAATTGCAAGTTAAAATCCCGTCATCACCCCTACAAAAAAATGTAATTCAATGTACCGAGAAATTGTAGCTAGAAGATCAAGAGAGAAAATATAGCCAAACTTCAGAAAAACAAGAAAGCATTACAACAAGAATATAAAGATCTTGTAAACATGCATTACAAGGAAGTAATGGAAAATGACAAAGAAATTTCTCGCCTCAAGGATCACATTGAAAAATTGCTTGCACAAGTCAACAAGACTAAGGTTACAAAGAAGGAACTAAAGAGGCACTTATCAAAACAAGAAGAGGAAAATTTACGTTTAAAGAACCTTAATAAAAATTTATTAGAACAACTAAAAAGTTTAAAATATGAAGAGAGGGATATTAAGGCTAAAATCAACAATTCAAAATATGAAGAACCTTCACATCTAAGGAATCATAATCAAAACCTTCTTACACAAAAAAAGAAGCTTAAAAGTGACAAGAAGTCTCTAAAAGACAAGTTAGAACAACTCACTCAAGAAGAAGTATCGAAATCTCCAGTCGTAACACTCCAAGTTGAAGATAAGGGAACGAATACCAATCTAGTCAATATCACAATTCAAGAAGAGGATAAACCAGTTGAAGCGAAGATGTACTCAGACGTTGCAGTTCAAGCAATGGAAATTTCAAGTGAAGATTTCACAATTAATCAAGCGACTTTTGTACCTGAAAGAAATAAAATTCCTTCAATAAACCACGAAATTACCACAAACGGATTGAGAGATCACATCACAAGAACTCCTTCTCGCCATCCAAATTATAAAGCAAATATCTCAACCAGAAACAAGTGACTTATGTTCCCAAGAACGTCGATGTCACCATAATTCAATCTTGTGATAAAAATCCATCTCAAGTTTCCAATAACTGCAAGATTCCATAAAAGATTGATTTAGGATGATCATAACCCTTCTAAGTGTGACAATATTTGTTTATCTATTAGAGGATCCTATCATCTTGTATCAACGAAGATGACAACTCTAAGAATTCGAAGAGTTCTGAAAGATGCGAAAATATTAAAAGAAAAAGAAATAGATGATATGCCTTGTCAACAATAAGCTTTGAGGACAAAGCTTTTTGAAGAGGAAGGCAATCTTCTGAATAAAATATAAATATATAAATAACAATAAGGAATAGTTAATTAAATAGTAATTAATTAATCAAGGGGCATGTCCCTAAGGACATGACCATTCATGGAAGGGTACTTGCCTAGGTATATAAAGCAAACCCTCATTTGTAATCATATAATCTCATATCTTTGTACATTCAACAATTCTTATATAATATATATTACTTATCCTATAATGGATACTTACATATTCCTAATCTTCTAAGTACTTTGTTGCGTATACAAACTTTGTTCGTTACATTGGTATCAGAGCATTCTTCTAAGTATACAAACCTTGTTCGTTACACCCCTCTATTTATTTAACCCTTTCTCACATATTTCCCATTTTGGTCCACATTTGTCTATTGGGTCCACAAGGAGTTAACCTCCCCCTCCCCTTTTCCACACTTTGGGTCGGGCCTGGAATGATGCCCTGAAGGTTGATGCAGCTAAAAAGAAAGTAAAAAACATATTTTGGCCACTATCAACAGAAAATGTACCATAAAATGCAAAATATGGCCAGGACACAAATTTAGCACATGGGAAAAATACAAACATGAGCTCTACCCTCATCATTATGGCCATCACCCTGGTTCCTATTGTGAAATTTTTATAGCACAGAAACCCTACTGCTAAATATTGATTTACTTTTCCTACTTGGTTTAATTATACACAAGTTATTTAACTGAAAATATTCATAAAAACATCGAAGTAAACACAACTAGTAGCCTACACAAATACATATCATTTACTGAACATCATGCACATATGACAAAGGACACACAGATTTTTCGGACAAATGTCCCCAGAAAAACCCAATGTGGGAAAATTGGTGCAACAAATCTGAGGGTTTATTATTATTAAGCAGCAGTATTCTGAGTACATCTAGGGTGCCATAATCCGGCTCACCCAAAAGATAAAACAGTGGAAACATAGGAAAATGTGAGTTTTACCTCAGTCCCGCAAGTCTCGGCTGATCCGGATGAGCCACTGGTGAAACCCTAGCTAGCTCTGCGTGGTCTCTATGCTGCTGTTGCGTAAGGCTGCATGACCCTGACTGAGGGACTGCGTCACCCTTGCTCTGCGTTGATCAGCTTCTCCCGAAGTCTAGTTTCAACCCTGCCGGCTTAGAAACCCCAGTCTTCAGTGAATTTTGGACTTTCCCTTGGAGGTTTTGTGCTGCCCCTGCGTGAGCCCTACGTGGGTCTGCCTCACACCCTCTGATGGCTGCGCTGCCTCCACTGCATCTCTGCAGCCCTTGCTCTGCGTTGTACTCTTGGTCCTCCTAACCAATCATTACATCCGCCCCTCACTAAATCTCTGAATCACTCATATCTGATCTTTGTTCGAGCACTACTCCATCAAAATAATTTGATCTCTTAGACTCACTATGAGTGTGTTCTCCAACTGACCCCAAGCCTTTCCTTTATACTTTTCTCGTTGACACATCAACGACCGTGATCTAATCTCTAATCAATGGCTAAGATTAAAAGAAGCTTGATCCACGTCACATAGAAAGTTCTCATCACATGTGTAAATTAATTCAATTTAATTTATCAATTTCCCTAAGTTAGACTTAGGGTCCCTATTAAAAAATTTAATTATTTGAATAACTTTTACACCAGATGGAATTTCTCCAAACACATTATGGGTCTTGGAGATCTAATGTGTTCTAGCCCCTCCACAAAGTTGCAGAGCTAGAGCACATTCAATGCTACCCCAAAATCTCAACACTCCCTCTTAGTGAGGAGTGTGCTCTAGCAATACTTCATCACTGAAGCATCACCCTGATCTCTAGCATCGGTCCCCGCCTTGTTGATGCTTGGCTTGCTGCCCTTCATCCATTGCGCTACTGCTCTCTATACTGCTACCCATGTCATTGTCACTGACACTGCCACATCTGTACAACAACTCCCTCTCAAATTGTAGCATCATGCTACCTATAACACTACCAATGCTAATTGCTGCACTGCAACTCAATTGCTGAGAAGTAAGCAACTGAAGGACCATCACCCAATCATTGACAGACAAGTTAGTCGGGCTGCATGTCATCATTGAAGCACCCTCTGTTGCTGCTCTGCGATGTCTCTATGAAGCACTGTGTTGTCTGCTGCACTGCACTATGTAAGCACTGCCTTTGCGTTGCTGCTTCCATGCTACTGCTGCCTCTCCTATGTGCTACTCCAAACTTCAGCGTCCCAGCTCTGCCTCTGCTTCTCCATGATCTTCTGCACCCATTGCTACAGTCATCCTGCTATGGTCTTAAGGCTCTTGTAGCTCGTATGCGATCCAAGTGTTTAGGGACCTCAAGGATCCTGCCACCACCATTTGTAGCTGCTCTACAGATCTATATCACCCCACCTCTTCTCCCGAGGCACATGAGCACTCATGGACACATCATATTCGCTACCACTATCCCCTTTCGCTATTGCTACCTTGGAATCTGAAGCTTCCTTGTCCTTCCGCTTAGGACAAGTGTTGGCGAAGTGTCCAAGTTCGCCACATCTGAAGCACCGAACCTTGGATAGGTCCTTCTTCTTCTTCCCTTGCTGCCACTGTCCCTTAGATGCTAGGGCTGCATCTTCCTCCTCCTCCTTTACCTTGCCACCTCTGTTGCTGAATTCCCTCTTGGTCACCCTTTGGATCTCCTCCTGTCGAAGGATAGCCCACATGTCACCCCAATTTGGGAGTTGTGCTCTGCCCAAGATGCTTTGGACAAAGGTCTCCCACTCATCGGTGACTGCAGTGAGGGTATTCCTCACCATGATCCCATCATCTGGAGTTTCCCGCATGGAAATCAACTGATTCTAGATAGTCTGCAATCTGAAGAGGAAGGGATCGATATCCTCTCCATTGTGCATCTGGAACATCTGCATCTGTTTCTCTAGAAGCATCTTCCGTTGGACAGAGCTCCCTTGATACAACGTGGTGAAAGCTGTCCACGACTCCACACCTCATTTTCTGTCTCCTTCTCGGCGATTTGTGGGACCACGTGATCCTTCACTCCATCCATGATCAAGTGCTTACAGAGCATCTGCATCGGTCGGCACAACTAGGACATTTTCCGCATGGTCTCTGATACCGTACTCCTCCAGGACTCTCAGGATTCTGGCTTTTCAGATTGCAAAGTTGGACACACCGTCCAGCCTATCCTGATCTCTCAGTCCATATGGGGCCATCTCTGCTCAAACAGTGGAAACAGGTACTCTTCTCCCTTCTACTGCTGCTGCACTCAACAGAATACCGGATATGGGTTTCTTGGCGTTAGAAAACCTTTAGAGATACTGCTCCCTCTGACAACTGATTTCCCTCTCGGAAATCCTTCGCCAATTATACTGAATCAGCCCTCTATGATCACCCTCCTGATCGAATCTCAGACTTCTTGGAAAAACTATGTTGAGGGACTGTTTCCCTTTACTTTGTCACCTTTGCTAGGCATTGTTCTGCACCGAGTGAACCGATGCCTCACTGGCAACTTTTGAAGATCAGAAGCTGCAGTTCCAGCCCCAACAATCTGCACAGCGTCTCTCCAACTTGGACTGTGTCACCCTTTAGGACCTGCATCAGCCACTGCGTCAGCCCAGCATCAGCCTGACAGGCTCTGCGCAACCCCAACATCAACCTGACAGGCTCTGCGTCACCCACTAGGGCCTACGTCAGCCTCTGCATCAGCTCTGCGTGAGTAGATTGGATCTACGTCCCTTCTGCTGGGTCTGCGCTGCCTTCTCTTGGATCTATGTTGCTTCAGCTGCCCTTCCTGCAACAAAAATTTTAAGCCCCTTTGCTGATGGCTTCAGCTTGATCTGCAATGCTCTGATACCATGTGAAAATTTATGAGCACAAAAACACTACTACTAAATATTAATTTACTTCTACTTGGTTTTATTATACACAAGGTATTTAACTGAAAATATTCAGAAAAAAAATGAATTAAACACAACTAGCAGCCTACACAAATACAGATCATTTACTGAACATCATGCACATATGACAAAGGACACAAATTTTTCGGACAAATGTCCCTCGAAAAACCAAATGCAGGAAAACCAGTGTAGCAGATTTAAGGGTTTATTATTATTAAGCAGTAGTATTCTAAGTACATCTAGGGTGCCATAATCCGGCTCACCCAACAGAGAAAACCTCGGCAACAGAGGAAAATGTGATTTTTACCTCACTCCCGCAAATCCTGGCTGATCTGGATGAGCCACTGGTGAAACCCCAACTAGCTCTGTGCAGTCTCTACACTACCACTATGTGAGGCTGCGTGGCCCTGACTAAGGGACTGTGTCAGCCTTGCTCTGTGTTGATCAACTTCTCCCAAAGTTTGGTTTTAGCCCTGCAGGCTTAGAAATCCTAGTCTCCAGTGAATTTCAGACTTTCCCTTGGAGGCTCTGCGCTACCCCTGCGTGGGCCTACATCACCCTCTCTAAGATCTATGTCACACCCTCTGATGGCTACGTTTCCTTCACTATGTCTCTACTGCCCTTGCTCTGCGTTTTACTCTTGGTCCTACTGACTAATCACTACATCTGCCCCTCACTGCTTCTTTGAATCACTCAGATCTGATCTTCGTTCGAGCACTGCTCTGTCAGAAGAATTCGATCTCTTAGACTCACTGTTTGTGTTCTCCAACTGACCCCAAGCCCTTCCTTTATACTTTTATCCTTGACACATCAACGGTCGTGATCTAATCTCTAATCAATGACTAAGATTAAAAGAAGCTTGATCAATGTCACTTAGAATGTTCTCATCGCATGTGTAAATTAATTCATTTTAATTTTTCAATTTCCCTAAGTTAGACTTACAATCCCCATTAAAAAATTTAATTATTTGAATAATTTTTACACTGGATGGAGTTTCTCCAAATGCTTTATGGGTCTTGGAGATCTCATGTTTTCTAGCCCCTTCACAAAGTTTTGGAGCTAGAGCACATATGATGCTACCCCAAAATCTCAAGACCTATCCCCCCACTATAATGGCCCCTTGCATCATTAAGGAAACCATGATTGTCCCAACCCTTGGTGAGCGATAAAGTGTCCAACCTTAAGGGGGTATTCACTGCTATATCATTCACATCATGCTCTCATTCCCTGGAGCCCGAGCAGTTTTAAAAGAAAGATCAACAAAAGGAAAAAGACATATGAAGGGTGGAAAAACAAAGTCCAGGGTAACTCATGTACCACGATTTCTCCCTCCTACATTCATACACCCAAGTGTGGGCCTCCTTATCTTAGCTACCCTTGTACTATGTCATGTGGCTTGGAGCCTTCCACTGATGCCTCAATCTGTTCCATCATTATATCACATGACCCCTGCCACTTGATGGATATACCATGGACCTCTCACTCCCTTAGAGTTTGAAACCACTTAATAGGGTCCTTGGTTAACCTCCTTCTTGAACTTGGAGACAACTGTATACTCTATATCCGATTATGGAAGGGCATGCCACTATGAAGTGTCCACTTGGTTCCATGTTTTGTAAGCTCATTTACTCAATTACACTGATGATTTGTTGTACTGGAAGGTGAGGAGACGCATTGGATCTTATACAAGATTGTAGAGGGGTTTTCATCTTGGGGTTTGGTCTCCCTGTATGGGGTCCAAGCCCTCCAGAGGGTCATATTGGCATTTGTAGGGTGTGCGTTGAGAGCTACAAGCATCTACTATAGAAGAGAGCAGATAGCCATGCCACAAAATCCTTCAGAACTATCCATTGCTTGCTCGTGTTCCACCTATTTGATGATGATGATGCACCTGGACCACCTTGCCCAGTCAGCTACACACTTGCACCACAAAGTTGATCGAGGGCCTAGATGAGATTGTTTCTCACCATAAGAGACAAAAGGAAGGCTTGCATAATTGTTCCATCCCTTACAGATGGGATACAGGCTTGTTTGATCCACTTGGAGACCAATGAGGATGTTTCTGTGCCCCCAGAGCCACTTGGGAGCACCACAGGTCATTTTCTTAGAGATGTAATATTCCAAAATAGGAAAAGCAACAATATGGAACATAAAACTAGAAATAGCAGAGAATATAAGCATCAAATAAGTACAATATCTTGAGGAACAAATCACTCAAGCATGGCAAACAAGCCTCCTATGAACAAACACCCTCAATCATGAAATGTTGTTGCTTATAGAAATCTAGGCTCCCAAGCACATTTCCAAGACAACCTAGAAAGGGTTTCCGGAAATACACAAAATACAAAAATGATGAAATGCAGCCCTAGGGCTGAATAAGCTCTGCAATAGGATAACTGATAGGAGTTGGCTGATCTGATGTAGAAATGGATGGAACTCCTCCGATAGCTCTCCCAGATGAAGGGCTGCTCCCCTCAGTGGAAATCTAGCTCACCAAATGGGGCCCTAAGCACTCCACTACAACTGCTCAATAAAATAATGTAGTTTATGAGGGAAACTGCACTGTAGGTGATGGCAGCAGCTTGGCCTGATGCCAAAAGACAAAATGATGCTTAAGGATCCTCCTTGCTAACCTCCCGAGTGAAGGGCTGCTCCCTCCACTGGAAAGAAAACTCATAAACTGATCCTATCAATCCTCCACTACATTTGCCCTGGAAAACAACACAACCCTGGAGGAGACTGCGCTGTGTATAATGGCTGAAGCTTGGCCTGATGCCGGATGGTGGAAATGCAGCTCAATAAACCTTTCCTGAGTGGGCACTCAAAGTCCCCTGAGGATTAGGGTGGGATTCTCGCTCGGGAACACCCTTGTGCTAAACAACACAACAAACTCTGCTAAACAGCTGAAGCATGCAAGAAGTCATAAAAGACCAAAACATAAACAATAATCTGAATGTCCTCTATGGCTGCCATCCCCTTCCTTATATGCTTTGTGAGCTTCCTCACCTTGGACTCCACACATTAAAGTCACTACTCTCATGGAGACTTCCTCCCACTAACACTGCGCTGTCCCTCATTAACTATAGACTCCCTTCATGCCAGCACTGTTGATTTGGTCAAATTTGACTCCATCCACATGTTTCAACCTCTATTCACGCATGAGGGTGCTTTATCCAGCTAATATGGTGATCCCCATCCACATTAGAAGTGGTTTTATTCCTACTAAAGAGATTTATGGGTCTCCCTACCCTTTTATTCATTTATCTAAATGACAAAAGAAAAATTTAATATTCCAACTAGCTAAAAGCTAATTAGGAATATTACAGTACTCCCCTCCCAAATGTTACATATCCTCAAGCAACTGTAAGGGTGAATGTTGCATAACTTCTCCTCCTTCCCTTGTGGCACCCACATATGATAAGTTCCCCCACTGAACCAAGTGTCCTCCAATCAATCTACCCCTTAGCTGCTCTTCCCAAGCGCTCAAGTTAGCCAAATGGCTCACATCATAAGGAAGTAAGAGATCTATGGTAGCAACCACATACTATCCAATGTTATCACTGAAGCATGGGGCATAAGAAGTGTTGGAGATCCCACTCCCAATGAACAACTCCAAACCATACGCCTTTCCTCCAACCATGCCAACAATAATGATAAAAACATCATCAACATATGGGATCAAAATCAAAGATACACTGACTACCATATGATATACTGGAGGATGATAAGGGCCCCTCAAGGGGAACCAGTGCAGTTCAAATAGGAAAAGCAACAATATGGAACATAAAACTAGAAATAACAGTGAATATCAACACATCAAACATGAGACAATGAAAGAGCCATTTTATTATGAATATCAACAGCAAATAAGTACAATATCTTGAGGAACAAATCACTCAAGCATGACAAACAAGCCTCTTATGAACAAACACCCTTAATCATGAAATGTTCCTGCTTATAAAAATGTCGGAGGACCAATACAATGTAGTCCCAGTGAGTATAGCTGCAGCTGGAAAATACAATGATGTAGATCTCCTGATATATGGCTCAAAAAGTGTCGGGAATAGAAATCTAGACTCCCAAGCACATTTCCAAGACAACCCAGAAAGGGTTTCCGGAAATACACAAAATACAAAAATGATGAAATGCAGCCCTAGGGATGAATAAGATCTGCAATAGGATAACTGATAGGAGGTGGCTGATCTGATGTAGAAATGGATGGAACTCCTCCAATATATCTCTTGAATGAAGGGTTGCTCCCCTCACTGGAAATCTAGCTCACCAAATGGGGCCCTAAACCCTCCACTGCAACTGCTCAATAAAATAACGCAGCTTATGAGGGAAGCTGCGCTATAGGTGATGGCAACAGCTTGGCCTGATGCCAAAAGACAAAATGATGCTTAAGGATCCTCCTTGCTAACCTCCCAGATAAAGGTCTGCTCCCTCCACTGGAAAACAAGCTCAGAAATTGATCCTATCAATCCTCCACTACTTCTGCCCTTCAAAACAACACAACCCTGGAGGAGACTGTGTTGTGGATAATGGCTGAAGCTTGGCCTGATGCCGGATGGTGGAAATGCAGCTCAATAAACCTCTCCTGAGTGGGCACTCGAAGTCCTCTGAGGATGAGGGTGGGATTCCCGCTCGGGAACACCCTTGTACTAAACAGCACAGCAGACTCCGCTAAACAACTGAAGCGTGAAAAAAGTCATAAAAGACCAAAACATAAGCAATAATCAGAATTTCCTCTATGGCTGCCATCCCCTTCCTTATACGCTTTGTGAGCTTCCTCACCTTGGACCCCACACATTAAAGTCACTACTCTCATGGAGACTTCCTCCCACTAACACTGCGCTGTCCCTCATTAACTATCCACTCTCTCCATACCATCGCTGTTGGTTTGGTCAAACTTGACTCCATCCACATGCTTCAACCTCTATTCACACATGAGGGTGCTTTATCCAACTAATATGGTGATTCCCATCCACATTAGAAGTGGTTTTATTCCTACTAAGGAGATTTATGGGTCTCCCTACCCTCTTATTCATCTATCTAAATGACAAAAGCAAAATTTAGTATTCCAACTAGCTGAAAGCTAATTAGGAATACTACAAGAGATCAAGGGGACACCCCCTTTATCACTATAGTTGGAGCCCTTCCACTCATTTTGGCACATGTTGGACTCCATTTGGATTTTCAATGGCCCTTCCACCTATTGTATCTATAGTTTTGGCCTTCTTAAGAGGCTTATTTTCATGTTATGGAGCTATCTTGGTGGGCTTGTCAAGAAGTAATGTTATTTTGTACATTATTTTGTTAGTTGGGACATCATTAGGCCTAATTATGCAAATCAAACCCTTAGAGGATGATATATATATTGATGAGAGGATCATTAGATTCTCATCATCACTTGGATTTGTATCTCTTTTCTATCTTGGGAATTTTGCTATACCTATCTGAGGATGAATTGGAGAATCTTTGATGCATTTTGATGTTTGGATATCTTTCTTGGTCTTGGAACTTCGATTTTTTGTCTCAATTTGATGATTGGATATACTCATTATACTTGTAAGTGCTATTCATGATCTATTTTTCTCTCTTTATTATGAATACATGTATAATGTATGTAATTGTTGCTCATGAAATCTGAAATTTTGCCCTAATTTAATGCGAATTAGTCAACTTGTTGATCTTGTGAGGAATTGTATATGTTACATGTTTGGGTGTAGTGAATGAATGTTTCTAGGGGTAAATTATCATCATAGTTTCCTTGATAAGTCATCAAATTGCTGCAACAAGTATAAACTCCTAGGTAACCTAGTAGCTGCCTTTAGGACTATACAAAGTTGCTGGAGGACTCCTTGATTGAGTAAGAACATTCCAAAGGTTGAAAGCATATTGACTCCATTCTCCCAATAGGCAAGGCACTGATCCTATCCTTGGTGATCACCTCAAGGAATACCTTTTTCACCTCTTTCTCTCATTTTTAAGCCCTAACCCTAGGGTTCTCCTAGGGAATCACACGAAATCCATTGTTGTCATCCATTTTAAGAGCGAGTTGGGCTACAACAGTGATGGGATGTCCTATAGGACCTCAAAATTTTTGAATAACTTCCTATGGATAGATTTCGAATCATCTCAAGTCTTAGCTCCAACTCCATTCTTAACCTTAGGTTTCCTTGGTTAGTGACTTCATCTAGGATCATTGTATTGAAAAATCAAGTCAAATCTAATTTCCTTCATCCTTTTCTCCTCCATTACTTGGTCAATACCTTTCGTTTGAAGTTTTATCTGAAACCCTTGACCTTGTTTGGATCCACTTGGGCTTCTTTGTGGTCCCACAACCTTTATCACTCAAATTCCACAAGGATCATCCTAGAAACCCTCTTCCCTTAGAAATCTTAGGTCTAGGGTACTCCCTATCGAGCAATATTTCTAATCCCTAGGTCTAGGACTCCTTTGAGCCTTTCTTGGAGAACCCCACACCTTGCTTCTAAAGTAAGCAAGTCTATAATTTGAGTCCCTCCGGTGAATGGGACCTTGAAGTAACTATCTATCCTATCATTAATTTACCATTCATAGTGATTTTTTGTCATACCAGGACTCCTCCCATCGGTGAAAGTCCGTAAAAAGCAGGGAGCTTTATCTGAGGTGATAATGGGTTATTGCTCCATCGTTGCCACTTGGTCAAGTAGTATCCCCTTTGGAAGCCCTCCTAGGACCCCAACTAGATTGAGAGGTAACAAAACCAATGGACAAATGTCAACCCAAATGGGAAAAATTTGAAAAGAGCTTGTAATGAGCGGAGGGGAGTGAAATAATATGGTATCAGGAAGCGAGACCACACAACCAAAATTAAGGTTTCCCATGTAGTGCCACTCCTAAAATTAATAGCCAATAGAGGAAATCCCATGGGACTAGGATACACGATTAACCCTAAGGATGATACAAGGGAACAAATGTATATTCCAAGCCCAATATTTCTTTCGAATCCCCCCACTAATCCATGTCCAAATGTGTTGAAGAAAAGCAAGCATGAACACCCAATTACATAATGAAAAACCATATCTTTGGGGTTGGAAGGCCCACCTTCAAACATACAGTCATAACAGATGGGTGAAGGAACACAATGGATGGCTCAGGTGGTGGAGAATGGTGGCACATCAGGCTATCTAGTGGCTGCAAGGAGATTCTATTTGAAGACAAATATATGAGAAAATTTCTCCTGTAGGTATCACCCATTGGTGGTGGGTAACATCTGGCTCCAACTGGGACATGAGCTTTCAGTAGAGTGCACAAACCATGTACTTGAATGGGGAGGTCATGAGAACACCAACAATCTCTTGGGACCATAGACCTGCTACCTGCACATCACAAACAAATCAAACATGGCAACATGCTTTGATAGCGTTCTTTGATCGCCCATGCTTTTGTTAGTCCGTAAAAATCAATAGGAAATAAAATTTACTCTACAATGAAAATTTAATCTACATGGACCTAATATAGCATGATAACATAATATGATGTTAAATTTTGATGCAAAAATCAATATGCAATTCATCCTACCCTAACATGCATATTACATCGAGCAAATGCTAAGCGTAATCATAAAGCCAATGCAACCAACATATCATTAGATCAATGTGAGAATACTTTCCCATATGATTACTCATGCAATAAATCCAAAATCCAATGTAGAAACAATCATATGGAAGAAGATGCGGGTGGGAGGCGAGAAAATTTGATATCCATATGTTGTAGAAGGGAGTCTTGGATGAGGGGAAGGATACCAATTTGGAGATTCAGAGCCTTTTCTACAAGTAGAGAACAAAGGATTGAATGAATAAGCTCAAGAAATATCTATCATGATCATTCTTCACAACGTTATGCTTCATGGACACCCCATGATCATGATGGGAAGGAAAAGGGAACCGATGACATGGAGAGACACAACAAGCAGGTTGCTCGATATGATGATCACATTTAAAAGGGGCACCCATTGTGTGCTCATGATCTTGAAAGTATGATTGGGAAGAAGTGATACATATAATGAGTGGCTCTTCCTCAATATCATATTCAGGATGGGGAAAGGCTCATCAATATTAGTGATAGTATGAAAAAGGGTGAGTGTAATGTCCCTTCCTAAATTTTCCTAATGTTTGGAAAATACATTTTCGCAAATTTTGAATTAAATAAAACAAAGTACCTTTTGCGGCTAATATAGGAAATAAAGAAGGAAAAGAATAAAGTAAGTTTCTAGTGGAATATGGGACCCACGATTTTGCCTACCGAGCAATTAAAAAATGAAGGTTTGGGGAAGGCTTAGGCACCATTTGCATATTCTGATTTTCGAATTGCCTTAGCTGTTTAGTTGAGCCAAACGTTGTGTTGTTTAACACAGGAGCTTCCCAAGGAGAGAAGCTCACCCCTTCTCCGGTGGACTTCAAGTGCCACTTAAGAAGGATTTTCTTCAGTTTTTGTGATTTGGAGAGGCAGCCATAGTTCCCACACATTTTTGGAGCAACTGGGATGCAAAAGGAGTTGTGACTCTGCAGTAGGGGAAGACAATTGTTGTGTGAGAGTTGTGTGGTGACAAAAATCTTGCGGAGCAGCCATTGGAGGAATTATTAGTGGATTTCAGGAGTGCCAGAGCAGCTTCAGTTCATGTGAGATCAGTTATACACTATCCCTATCATTCTCACTTCAGGGACTGCTTCACTCACCTAGTGACTGCGCAATCATTTGGGAGGTAGCATTTGGTTAAAGAATTTGTTGGAGCATTTTGGGTTGAGGAGTTGGAGGATTGATTAGAGGTGTATTGTTGGAGGTTTGCCGGTGTTTTGGAGTGCAAAGATCTTTAGTAGCATCTACAGTAGCAGATTTCAAAATTGGAGAAGGGCCACGCAGAGAAGGGCCCAATTTTGAATATTGGAGTTTGGGGTAGAGCTTTTTGGGTTTTTTCTGGGTTTTGGGAAAGGATCACCTTCCCAAATTCCTAGAATTTTATGAGCACTTTTCAGTGGGAAAATCTAGTGCCGAAGTCAGCGAGAAGTTGCAAAAATTGAGAGACAACGCAGTATTCAGAGGAGCAGTTTGTTGTAGCACCTATATCATTTATTATTGTTCACTTGAGACTTGTAGCTTGCCTTGTTCAAGCCCAGGTGCACATATTCCATCTCATATTGTACTCCAGCCATCTATATTAATAAAATTTGGTGTTTTCGGCATATTTCTTGTATTTGTGTTGTTGAAATAAAAATTTTCGTGTTTAGCTTATTGCATGTTTTCTATATCATTGTAAATTTTCTATTTGGAACATTACAGTGGTATTAGAGCATGTTCTTGTCCAGTGTGGGTAACAGGAGCAGGTAATGCCACGAAGATACCAAGGAGTGGTCTTTCCTAGAGGTCGTGGCAGAGGCAGAGGTAGAGGTCATGGAAGAGAAGGGCATACAAAAATAGAAGTTAGAAGGGAAGGTATGGACCAACATGATGAGGAGGAGCAACCTAGGCCAAGGGCCTCAGATCATATTTTGGAGGAGTTGTTGAGAGCTAATCAGCAGATCGAGACAGGGGAAGGTCATGATAGACATGATGCAGCAGGTAATGGGATTGCATGTGGGTTCTAGACCGGATGGAGCAACAAAACCTCAAGGTGATGGGGGTTTCGGAGTAGGAGGTAGTCGTATATGTCAACTCCCACACTCTCCGCAGCGTGGGAGACTGGCAGGCCCTTGATGCCAAATTTCGTAGAGGAGCCAGAGCCTGAGAGGGAGTCGAATCCAGTCAACGATCTAGTAAACTCAGTTGCTTCACGCATCGATGAGTATGAGGGATTGAATGCCCGGATCAGACGAGTAATGTCCTTTTGGAGAATTCATTTACCTAAAGGAAAGATGTACCACAAGGGTTGGTAATTATTCCAAAGGAGGATCATCCATCCATGAGGTACAAAGGTTTGCAAGGAAGGTCACACTTCCAAATTTTGATGGAGTGCAAAGAGTTCAGCACGACCCTGGATACAAAAGCTAGACGCCTATTTTCAATTGAACCCCATGAAGGAAGAAGATGCCATACGATTTGCCAATCTTCACTTGGAGGGAGATGCCCAGGAATGGTGGTACCATGGATTGATCACACTGTGCATATTCATATAAATTCATACTAGGGGTTCACCCAGAGGTTGTTGGAGAGGGTTGAGAGGAAGGATCCAGAGCTGCACTTTAGAGAGTTGGATCACTTGAGAAAGACAGGCAGCGCAGAGGCCTACATTGCTGAGTTCTAGAGGCTAATAGTGATGGTGACAGATATTTCAGAGCGCCGGTTGATCATGTTGTTCGTAGTGGGGCTTGCTGAGCCACTGCGTGGATGGGTGAGGGCCTACAAGCCCACGTCATTACAAGATTCCATCTCTCGAGCTAGAGATATGATTGATGTAGTGCCCAAGAACAGGGCCTTCGTTCCCTCGAGACCCACAGTCCCACATGGAAACAAAGATTGAGACCACCACAAAGAGATGGAGGGCGTGGTCAGTTAGATGATTAGACACGGAGGGATCTCAGGAGGAGAATATGCTTCACGTGCTAGGAGCCTTGGGCACCGGGGCACAAGTGCAGCAAGGGAAAGGCCCATTTCATTAAGGTATTCTCAAATAGTGAGTCAGAGGAGGAGACCGAGATAGTAAAGGAGACGAGGGATGAGGGAGGTCCATCAGGCGCAGGAGGACCACCCACACCCCCACAGGGAGGAGGATTGTTTGCTTTAGTCAGAGGAGTTCTTGCTTCACTTCGGGGTGTGCCGAAGTACCTCTGACACTCAGAGTTAGGGGGACCATTCAAGGGCAACCTGTGTCAGTCTTGGTTGACAGTGGGCCCACCCACAAGTTTCTTGATGCCCAGATGGTGGAGCGCATAGGCATACAGACAACCATGTTTGAGGGATTCTCAGTCCTGGTACCTAGATCTTGGACAATGCAGTGTATGAGACATGTCCCGGGATTGACTCTGCAGATGGGGAACTACTCTCTCATCGATCATTTCTTTGTTGTTGATATTTCGGGTACTAACGTGGTGTTGGGAGTTCAGTGGCTGTATACGTTGGGGAAGGTCACCACTGATTGGAAGCAGTTGGAGATGGAATTCAAAGGGCCTGATGGGAGGCCAGTATTGTTGAGGGGGATACACTCTTATCCACCTCCAACAGTTTTAGCTCTCAGGATGGAGGCCAACCTACGACATGGAGATATAGAGTGGGCAGTAGAGCTACGCATTTATGAGGTTGGGTCATCGGTGAAGGCTACACACCCGGACATATTAGCCTTGCTGGAGCGACATCAGGAGGTTTTTGGAGATGTCCCACCAGGGAGACTGCCAGATAGGGGATTCAAGCACACCATTGAGTTGGAGGATGGTGTGAATGCAGTCATCACCACCCCTTATAGGCATCTGAAAGCCTATAAGGATGAGATATAGAAGGCTATGTGAAATTTTCAATTTGAAAATTGTACAGTTGCAGTGATAGATTTATTCCTCCTACTTATTATTTCAATAAGTTATTTTCAGAAATCTTCTGGCAAATATCGAAATAAATACTATTGCAACATTTACAAATATATATGCAGATAAATGAACAGTAAAGGACATAAGCACAAGAATCAATCACATGTACACAGTTATTTTTGGATAATTGTCCCCGGAAAAACCCAATGCGGGAAAACCGGTGCAGCAGATGAGGGTTTTATTAAATTCTTCAGCAAATGATTTCTTTACAAGGAAAAATACAGGCAGATCAAATCTGAAATACCCGAGACAAAATTCTCGGCTCCTTTCGACAAATCTCCGACACCCTGATCAACTTCTGCTATCTCCTGTGCCTGTCTGCGTGTTTCTCTACACAGTCCCGGCGCTGGACTGCAGAAGTCTACGTAGGGTCTGCGTGGGTTCACTGCGCTGCAGCCCAGAGCTGCCTCCTGTGGCCCACTACTTCCCTCTGTCTCTGACCTCAGTCACTTGTTGACTCCCTCCTCCTTCTGCTTCTGCAAATCTTCGCCCTGCAACTCTCCCACTAAAATCAAATTCTCTTACTTCAGAATCGATCTCCTTTAGGTACTGAGTGTATGCCCGGCTTGTTTTCCAAATGACCCTCAAGCCTTCTTTTATAATCTTCTCGTTGGAGAATCAACGACCCAAATTAGAAGTTTAATCAATGGCTAAGATTAAAACTTGACTTGATCTTTGTTTTCTAGAAGATTGACACTCTGACTTATTAATACCCTTTAATTATTTCATTCCCCTAAGTTTAGACTTAGGGTCTTCATTAAAATAATTAATTATTTTAATAAGTCATGAATCGAGTGGAATTTCCACAAACGGTTTTTGGGTTCTTTGGAATGCCGTTGCCCAAGCCTCCTTGCAAAGTTTGAGACTTGGAACACTTTCTAATGCTACAGAAATAAACACTCTGAGCGAGGAAGGTGTTTCAACAATATGCCTGCTGCATGCTGCTCTACTTTTGAAGCACTCTCTGCATTGCTGATCTCTCGACGCTGCCCTTTATCTGTTGCGCCGCTACCCTTTGTACTACTACCTTTGACACTGCCACTGTCACTGCTGCATCTGTACTACATCTCCCTATGAATTCTGATCCTATCCATTCCTTCAACTGGAATGGATTCTTCATCATCCCCATCTTTTCTCTGAAGTATACAAACTTAGTCTTCCCCAGAGCCTTTGTGAGAATGTCTACCACTTGTTCTCCTATTGGAGTGTACTGCAACTGAACAGCTCCACGTTGTACACAGTCCCTGATGAAGTGATACCTAATATCAATGTGCTTCGACTAATCATGAAACACAAGATTTTCAGAGAGCTTGATGCAACTCTGATTATCGCATAAGATACTGGTCGCTTCCATTTTCTCCTTAAGTAGGTTCACCAACAGTTTTCAAAGCCATATGGCCTCACACGAAGCTGTGTTGGCTACCATATACTCTGCTTTTGCTGAGCTCAGTGCCACAGAATTCTGTTTCATGCTGCACCAAGAAGTCATTCCTGATCTTAGGTTGAAACAATACCCACTAGTACACTTCCGATCTACTGAACTCCTAGCCCAATCTGTGTCTGTGAAACCACTCAACCTGACATCATTGCAACAGGCGTACTTCAATCCAAGCTCGACTGTTCCTTGAAGGTACCTGAGAACATGCTTGGCTGCTTCCCAATGAGACCTCTTAGGTTATACCATGAACTGACTGAGGGTATTTACAGCATAACAGATATCTGGCCTTGTGTTTACCAGATACATCAATGATCCTATGAGTCATTTATATAATGTAATATCCCGGATGGGATATTTTTACTAAAATGCAGATAAATAAATAAACTCCACAAATTGCCGCAAATTCAACATCTACTTACAGAAGATTGCCATGTAAAATAAAAGACAGGAAACACTACAATCCAATACCATATAGAACAGAAGGAAAATCTCAGCTTTTATTATAGATAATAAAAAGGGGTTTACATATAGATCTGACCCAGAAAGAGCTGAGATAGGAAACTGGCCACCAAGATAAGCTGTTGAACGGCGCTGGCCACAAACTGAACTGCTGCACTCTCCCTCCAGCAACAGCTGACACTGAACCCACTGAAATGATGAAGCCCAAGTTGAAGATCTGAATGATCCTCACACCAAACTCTGAAGCTCTGTGAAACTCCTAAGTGAAGTCTCCTCAAACGTATTGGGTTTCCGTCCAATACTCACAAATCACCCGAGGGTTTCCGTCCTGGGGCTACTGCATGAAGTAGAGAACCACGTCCTCAAACCTCTCATATACAAGCAAATGATCTACTCCAAAGATATCTCCCAATGGCCTCCTCCCTTTATTTTATAGATCCCTTGGAGCCTTCTAGAGCATTATTTTATTATTATTTTATTTATGGAGCACTTTTCCCTTTTATTAAAATATTATAAAATATTCCTTTTTAATGTAGAAAAGGGTATATCGGCTACCACGCCTCCTCTGGTCACTGAAATCTCTGTCTAACTGTCCCATCGTGTAGGTCTCCTCGTCCCGGTTCCGATGAGCTATTACACTAAGGTGTTCCATCGTATATTCCTCCCGGAATGCCACCTTGAGCATAATCAGCTGAGTTAAGCCCATAAATAACCCAAAATTCCGAAAGTTATCGGAATGCATCGGAACAAAAGCCAAACTGCTCGGATGATGGAGTATATCAAGCGAATGCCTCCAGACACCATGAAAACTCCTCAAAACTCCTCTGAAAAGCTCCTGAGCCCACTGATAGTACGAATCTGTACAAGTGACCTGTCTGCTCCTAACTCTGGAAGTCCCTCCTAGCCCTGGAAGTCCCTCCTAGCCCTATCATGGATGATACCAAAAATGGGAATATTACAGACCTCCCGCCCCAAGATTGCTTGCCCTCAAGCAATCGAAATATGTGGACCACTCTATTGGCCCGCCGCACCTCAGACCCAATGCCTGGATCCCATACCAACCTCGGGGTGCTGCTATGCACCTGTGTCAAACCTCTCGGAACAGATCCCTCAATGCCGGGATCCCAAACTGATCTCTCTCTGTCCCAGTCAACAAACAATCCTCCCGGATCCCAATGCCACCATGGCCAATCATCGCCCAAGTCCCACGGCTCAGGCTGCGCACTGTCTCTGGCTATAGCTGATGCTCTCAGAGGTGAAGACCACCAACAAGCATCAATGCTCCTGGGCTCCTGCTGTGCTGTACCTGTAACTGCATATGCTGCTCCACCAACTGCATACCAACTCATCACCTCTCTCCAATCCAAGTCCTGACTCAATCCCATGCTGATCCTACTCTCCTGAAATCGAGAAGGAGTCCTGAAGTAACGACAACCGGTGCCCTCCTGCCAACTGGAATCTGTAACATCTACTATGTCTAAGGGCCCCTGATCTGATGTGCTCCTCACGAAAAATACCGTACCATCAAGAGGGTACCAACTCATGATCTCTCGCCAGTCCATCCTGGAAGAAGAATCCAATGTAGCAACAACTACACATGGAACATGCCCAGGGTGTTGTCGCCAGCCCGTAGTCAACTCCCACTGCTCTGCCCTGTCTACCAATGGAAACTGCCTATAGAAGGAAGCCCCTCTCTCTATAGTGGGCCAAAGTGGGCAAGACATGCTGCAAGCCCCATCGATGTACTCCTGGAGAGTACTACTCACTGAAAGTACTGCAGCTCGGCCGACTGTATGTACATCTATCTGTACCTCATCGATGTGTCGGCCCAAAGATGGATGCTCCACCATCTCCAACAACTCATCCCTCTCATCGGGAATGTAAAACTCCTGCTGTCCCCTAGCTTCCTGCAAAACTATCCCATCGACCCCCAACATCTCTAGAGGATATGGATCTGCAACTGCCGTCACTATACTCGGTGTCTGTGCATCTGACTGCTCCTCCTCAAAGGCTGACCCCAATGTTAGCCGCATATCCATCATAGGCTCAATGTGGGCGCCCATCTGGATCTCCCCCAAAGGAATATCACGCCTGATGTGAATAATATCCTCCTCTGCTAACTCAGGCTCCATCATATGCTGCTCTGACTGAATCATCACAAGGGACTCATCACCCAGAGTATCTCCTATACAGTCCCCTGACTGCTCACCCTGCACACTGGAATACAACTCCGGTCTACTGTCATCATCTCTCCATGACTGCTCTCGCTCCACGGAAGCATCCTCAACTGATCTCATGGACTCATCTGAAGAAGAGCCCTCACCCTGGCATACAGAAGGAATGTCTACCTGCTCTAGCTCTGCCACCTCATCTGCATCTCTCAAACATGAGTGATCAGGCCCCCAAGGTTCTTTGCAAATGAAGCAAAGTCCCTTCCTCCTCAGCTCATTTTTGCTGCATGACCTACCAAACTGGAGCCGCTCCTCCCTGGTCAACTGTCTCCTGAGAAACTCAATGTTCTGCTCAACTAGCCCTTGGGCTAGCTCATATGCAGCAGGTGAGACCAATTGCTCTCTCCTCCAAATGCTCAGCAACCTAGTCTGCAACTCCCGGCAAATGGTCTCATGGTCTCTCATACATGACGACAAGATGGACTGCATGTGTGCTATGACAGTATCAGGATGATGTCTCCTAATGCTAAAGAAGCATCGGAACATCTGCAAAATCAGGTCATCACACCCAAGGTCAATCATGATGACATAAGTCTTGATTGTGGCCATACTCCGTAGAATCTCAAGCTTCTTCCCAAAGGTAGAACCTATGCTGTTGTCCAAATCCTGAAAAGTCTCTACAATCAATCTTGAAATTCTTCTCATAATATCATCATTGTAGGAGGGAAGGGTGTTGTTATCCTCAAGATATCGCTGAAACAAGAGGCAACTATAAGCTGGATTCTCTCACTTGGATGTTCCAAGAATCTGACTTGTACCAATGTAAACATAGATGGCTCCAAAGCCCAATTTAAACACCAATCAGATTGCTCTACCTTGGAAAGGCAGGAGTCCAGTTTCTCTAACATGGGAAAGTCATCTTCTGATCTTCCATTCTTTAAGTCCATCCCAAGTGCATAAAGCCAATCTCCCACTTCTTCCTCCTTTTGTAAATTCCTCGGATGTTTTTGTTGGAGCAAATTATGTACCTTCTTGGAGAAGGGTCTGTTGTTTTGTTTTGTTCTTTGGTTTTCTGCTGCATGGTGGTTTAAGGAACCAGCTTCTATTTTAATTTTCATCAATCTGCTTAGGAATCCCTCCATGGTTCAACAAATGAAAAGAGCACTGTTTTTCTGAGTTTGCTATATCTTTTCCAGTGAAGTGTTTTAGCAAACAGATTGATTGCACAATGTTTGGCGTGCAATTCTGAGTTGTTTCAACTCAGTATTGCACTTCTAAGCTGTTGCAACTCAGTATTACATCTGTAATGAAGCAAAGAACACTTCCTCCCATTCGTACATTACATGCTCATAACAAAATATAATGCTGGTATATGAAAATGACCAACCCAAAATTATATATCACAACTTAACAAACAGGTTCAAGGAGAAAATTGTACCAGCATTGTGATTTTGAGAGAGAGCCTGATTTGGAAGTGCCGCAATTTGTTACTGTGCATTAGCTTGCTGCTGAAATTTCCAACATTATTGTTCTCCTGATTTGAGCGTTGTGAATGCCTTGAATTTGCGTCCAACCGTCATATATCGCAGCAAGGATGGCCTTCCGAGAATACCCCCTTCATTCCACTGCTTCCTGTTCATGCCCAAGTCTGGTACATATGACTCAAAACACTGATACCCAAAGTTCTCTCAGCTGAGTCCCTTTGAAACATTAGTTTTGGAAATTGGTACATAACATGACTCCCTTGAAACATGAATTCTGTAAATGCACGGTGCCTTATACTTTTGCAAATGAATAATTGGCCTTTTTATTCTGTGTATGTCCCCTGAAGAATAGTGTAACCTCTGTTTGCTTAATGGCTGGCATATTCAAATTTTACAGTGTGACACTCCTTGGTGGAAATTTGGCAACTGTCTTTGTCTGCTCTGAACCCACAACGTCCTGCATGTGCTCAATTTTCACCAACTTCCACCACAACAGTCATAGTCTTTCTCTTGAATCGTTCCTCTGCCTGTACTGGGGATCATTTGCGCAACACATTCTTGTTTTGAAGGGGATAATACACACTATGACTTAATTATATGTGTTGTCAGGTTCACGCCCGAGGCAATTTGGGCCACAAGCTCCACTTCCGTCGAACATCGAACAGACTATCTCTGTGGTCACGATCATTCCTCTGCGTGGCTCAATCCGACAGATGTGGCGTCCAACTCAGACCCTAGTTTACCTCTATCCATGCCTACAGTGCTGCTAGTCAACCTCAGTCTCATTCCTCGGCTCTAAGGCTCCACAAAACTCTGGCTTACGGTAATACAAAATTCAGTGGGTGTTTCGACACGTAGCACGGCTCTTCCATGGGATTTTGACTGAATTGCCTTTGACCAATATTTTACCAAATTCAATTTCCAACACCATTTTTTTTTATCAAAATCACTGACGCATTCCCTTATAAAAATTTGTCGGACGGCTCCCCCCTATGACTGAAATCGCCACTGTAATTTCGTGCACTTCAATCCGCTGGTTGTTTGGCTCCTATCCTTCGATTGCTACTATCTTGGATTCAGCTAACTTCAGCTAACACGTAGACTCTGCCTTCTCCTAGGAACGGATGCAACTATTAGCTTTCTCATAGAAAAATGGCGTTGGCTTGTTCGACCCAAATAGACGGCTTCAGAATTTTTAAATTCAACGTATTGAGATGCCACCTGACTCCCTTCCACTGGCTGCACTACATTGATTCAAAAGTTCTACTATGCGTCGACCACGTCATGCAGTCACAATCCGCTCAATAATGCTCTTGTAGCGATGGCGTTCTTTCAAACTCGAGAATTTCTGGTATAAATTCCACCTTACGTTGGCTTCACAATGTAGACTCTCGTTTGCAGATAAAACGCAACCAATCTTTCACTCACGGCCCCAGCCAATGAAATTGGACAATTTTAATTAATTTGGTCCAAGTACGAATAGTGGAAAAATTATTATGCAGGTGACAAAGTTACAGAAAATGCCCTGCCCAACTCCTCCGACAAATAGAAGAATTTGACCTTGCTCTCTTCAGGAATAAATTTCTTCCGATGCCTCCAATATAATCCCTCGAACTGGGCTTTTCAGAATAAACCCTCAATTAAACTGTAAACCCGCAGGCTGAGCCAAGAGCAACAGCTCTGATACCACTGTAATATTCCGGATGGGATATTTTTACTAAAAATGCAGATAAATAAATAAACTCCACAAAATGCCGCAAAATCAACATTTATTTACAGAAGATTGCCATGTTTAATAGAACGAGTAACAGTCAATACCACATGAGTGAAGAAAATCTAAAACATTATGATAATAAAAAAAGAGGTTTACATATAGATGCGGCCAGAAAAGAAGGCGAAGATGGAAGCTGGCCACAGATCATTCCAACAATGACAGCCCCTCTAGAATCTTACCTCACCATTTTCGATAGACCACAGACCTTTAATGATGAAGCCCAAGTTGAAGATCTGAATGATCCTCACACCAAAATCTGAAGCTCTGTGAAACTCCTAAGTGAAGTCTCCTCGAAAGTATTGGGTTTCCGTCCAATACTCACAAATCACCCGAGGGTTTCCGTCCTGGGGCTACTGCATGAAGTAGAGAACCACGTCCTCAAGCCTCTCATACACAAGCAAATGATCTACTCCAAAGATGTCTCCCAATGGCCTCCTCCCTTTCTTTTATAGATCCCTTGGAGCCTTCTAGAGCATTATTTTATTATTATTTTATTCATGGAGCACTTTTCCCTTTTATTAAAATATTCCTTTTTAATGCAGAAAAGGGTAAATCGGCTACCACGCCTCCTCCGGTCACTGAAATCTGTGTCTAACTGTCCCATCGTGTAGGTCTCCTCGTCTCAGTTCCAATGAGCTATTACACTAAGGTGTTCCATCGTGTATTCCTCCCGGAATGCCACCTTGAGCATAATCAGCTGAGTTAAGCCCATAAATAACTCAAAATTCCAAAAGTTATCGGAATGCATCGGAACGAAAGCCAAACTGCTCGGATGATGGAGTATATCAAGCGAATGCCTCCGAACACCATGAAAACTCCTCCGAAAAGCTTCTGAGCCCACTGATTGCACCAATCTGTATATACGACCTGTCTGCCCCTAACTCTGGAAGTCCCTCCTAGCCCTGTCATGGGTGATACCAAAAATGGGAATATTACATATAACGTAGGATCAGCCTCATCGTCTTCAGAGGTGTCGATTTTCTTCCAGTTGGTGATCATTGGAGTCATCATGGGTCTACAATTCTCCATCTGAAATCTCTTCAAAATCTCTGTAGTGTATCTTCCTTGACCAAGAAAGATCTCCCCATTCTGCTGCCAAACTTCCAACCCCAGAAAATAGTGCATTCTTCCTAGATCTTTCATGTCAAATTCCTCAGCCAAATTCTTCTTGCAGTCTGTAATGAGCCTTGATGATCCTGTCAAGAATAGATCATCTGCATATAAAACCAGTATCAGAGGTTCACTCCCCACTCTTAGATAGTAGAGGTTGGGATCTGCGTCACTCTTGACGAATCCCATTTTCTACAAGTAGTTGTCAATTCGACCATACCAGGATCTAGGAGCTTGCTTCAGTCCATACAATTCTTTCTTTAGTTTGCACACATGAGTCTTTTGATCATGTGTCTCGAAGCCCTCTGGTTGTTCTATATACACCTCTTCCTCTATCACCCTGTTTAGGAATGTCGTCTTAACGTCCATCTGGTGAATCTCCCGTCCCATCTGCGCAGCAAGGAATGTCACGGATTTGATAGAGGTGTATCTGGCTACTGGGGAAAAGGTTTCTTCATAATCGATCCCTTCCTTTTGAGCATACACCTTAGCCACAAACCTAGCTTTAAATTTCTCTATGCTACCATTTGCAGCATACTTGACCTTGTAGATCCACCTTGTTCCTACAACTAATCTCTCCTGAGGTCTAGGGACCACTTCCCAGACATCATTTGTCATGATGGAACTGTATTCTTCCACCATTGCATCAACGATTCAACCCACACCTAGTGTTAAGCTGCTTCTCGAAAACTGGAAGGTTCTCCGACTTGAGCAACCAAGGCTTGATACCTCTCAGGCTGCTTACACTGTCTCTTCTCATTCTGGGGGACTCCGAAAAAGTCCTATGCATCTTTCAGAATCTGTCGTAGTTCCTTGCTTTTTCTTCCACTGGTGGTGGGCGGATTTACCGGCTCTCCCTCTTGCAAATCCTTGGGAGACATGTCTCTTGGATCCCCATGCCTTGGAGAGGCAACTAAATTTTCTACCGCTGGTTGTTGGGGCTGAACCAGAGGATCCTCCTCAGACTGCGTAGCAGAAGGCAACTCACGGGAACTTCTGAAGGCCTTCTCCTCCATGAATTTCACATCCCTCCGCACTACGACTTTCCTGCTCTCAGGAACGAAGATGCGATATGCCTTCGAATTCTCACAGTATCCTACCAGATACCCTTTTTCTGGAGTCATTTCCAACTTCTTCCTCTTCTCATTGGGCACATGACAGTAAGTTGTACTGCCGAAGATCCTAAAGTGACGCACTTCAAGCTTAGTGCCAGTGAAGACACTATTTGACGTGATCTTTCTTAATGCAGCGTGAGAAGTCCTGTTTTGAACATAGACTGCTGTATTACAAGCTTCAGCCCATAGAAATTTGGGCATGTCTTGGTCATACAACATTGCCCTTGTTGCTTCGACAATAGTCTTGTTTTTCCTTTCTGCCACACCATTCTGCTCTGGATTGTATGGAGTTGTCCACTCTCTTTTGATACTTTCCCTTGAGCAGAACCCAGTGAATTCCTTATCTAGGTATTCACCAGCATTGTCTGATTGCAACACCTTGATCCACTTTCCTGTCAGATTTTCTACCAGAGCCTTAAACTCTTTAAACCGACTAAAGGCTTAATCCTTGGTCTTCAAAAAATAGATCCAGGTTTTCCTGGAAGGGTCATCAATGAAGGTGAGGAAGTACTCCGCACCACTAAGAGTTCTAGTGGACATTGGTCACATTGTCGCGCCTGAATTGTTCAGGGCACCGCGACAACGGCTCAGACTGGGGTCTGTCACCTTTATCCCCAATCTCTCTCTTTACGCTGTCTCCTTGCAGGCTAAGGGAGGTAGACCCTATTAGATAATGAAAGATAAATCCAGGAGACACAGCTAAAACATCAAATACTTATGAAATGAACGAGATTCCACAGATCTAGATTAGATTTCACTTTAGAGACCAGTGCCTTATGGAGTCAAACAAAATCCCGTTATGCGATTATAAACCAGTAAATGATGACTAACTGCTGCTTATGGAAACACGATTGATCAATGATATTCAATTAAAAACACCACAACCATGAATAATGAAAATGCCAGGATTTAAAATGCTCAATTAATTTCGATCCAGACAAATCAATGATTTTATATAGTCAATCTCAAAATAAAATTTTAAAAGCTCACTTGACCATAGAAAAACTAGGAAAATTTTTTTAGTTTTGAAATTTTTAAAAAATTTTTTTTTTTTGAAATTTTTTATTATTTTTGGATTTTGAAATTTTTTTATTTTTTTTATTTTTATTTTTAAAATCTAAAATTAAAAATCTAAATCCTAAAGTTAGATCTAAAATTAAAATCTAATTCAAAACTAAAATTAAACTAAACTAAATTTAAATTAAAACTAAGCTAAATCTAAAAATGAAATAACTCTAAACAAATCGAAATAAAATAATGCTAACCCAAACTTTATTGAAATCTAAAACAAAAAAATCTAAACGCTAGCTAAGACTACGACTAACAAAAATCGAAAATTTAATTCAAAATAAAACTAAACTATGAAAAATGAAAATCTAACAATAAAATGAACATAAGCAAAACCTAAACTAAACCAAAACGAAACTAAACTCTAATCGAAACCGATACCAAAAAAATCAGAACGCAGACATGTAATGGCTCGTTAATTTGCTTTGCGTTTGCAGGTGAACTGAACGTAGAAAAAAGCCGACCACGTGAGCAGCTGCTTCGAGCGGTGAGAAGATGAGATCGGATGGTAAGATGATGCTGGACGGCAGAACAGAGGATAGCTCGAATTTTCTTGATGTGTGCTTGCCGTTTTGCTTGAATTGCAGGTGGACGTCTACGGCAGAAGGAGGGCCGAGCTCGAGTGATGTTAATGATGAATGGGTTGGGCGTTTGAAGGCAGATCGATGGGCAGAGAAATGAGGGCGGACGGGGGGAAGGACGGATGGACGGAAATGTGAGGCGGTTTTAAGGCTGGCGTTCTTTTGGTTTGAATTTGTCGTTTGTGTGCAAGTTGGAGCGGAAAGAGGCACGGCGGCGAATTAAAGGCGGTCGGTTGAAAACAATGGCGTGAAGGATTGAAGACCGGACGGCATCAACAAAGACAGGATCAACGTAAAGAATTTCACATTCGTTTTGTTGCTTTTTGCAAGTCAATGGAGAACGCAGGTAGGGCAAATGGAGATCGATGGGCAGAGAAATGCAGGCTAGACAGTAGACGGAAGCAAGGACAGAGGCAGCGTTGACAGAAACCAGAAGAATGAAAATCCGCCCGGCAAATCTTAAGATTTCTTCAATTAAGCTCAGATCTTTATGTTCTTTAAATTGAGACAATGTCCAGATTTCGTCCACAATGGAGATTTGAGGCCAGATCTGGTCAGTGGAGGCCAGATCTGCCTTAGATCTTTAAAAAAAATTCTGATTTGAACCCTTAACCTGCACAGGCAGCCAGATCTGAAGACACACACTCCAATTTTAATGATTAAACCCTAACAATCTTGAAAAATTTACAAATATACAAGCTAATTTACAAGTTTAAAACCCTCATGGTTAGATCTGAATCAGTTTAGCACAATTTTCAGAAGTTTAAAATTTTGTGAGAGGCACAAGCCTTCGAAACCCTGCAAAATCACGAATATCGTAAGATAGACCCGAAATTTAACAAATAAAGAGCTTATCAGATTTATGATTATTGAGAGTCGGCTGGTCCAACCGAAGACTTCCCCAGACGCCCAATCTTAAAAAAAATTTCCCTACACACTTAGATCTGAACTTTAGACTGATAGAGATTTAAGAAAACAACATGAGACCCTTAGAAAAATCAGAATGTTATTTTATAAACCCAGAAAACTGCATAAGATACCTATATGCAGATTAATCCATGAAGGCCATCAACCATAAAATGCAATAAACCAAGTAGCAGAGTTTAGAGACAATTCACCACATAGATCTGAGAAGGAACATCCAGATTTGTAACCCCAAAGTCTTTAGCTTTATTCCTCAAAAAGTTTACAAGAGCTTCTAAGAGCAAGTTCACGATTCTGAGATCGGATGATTCAAAAATGAGAAAGACCTCTAAATTTATAGGACAAGATCTCTAACGGCTAGTTTGGATGATCCTCGTCAAAATAATCTCAACCGTCCAAAAGATTTAATTATCTTTTAATCCGGAACGTTGAAATTAAAATTTTGGGGAAAAAACGAATTTATCATTTAATTCAATTTTAATTAACTCAAAAAATATTATTTTTGAGTTAATTACCCCAAAATTTTGACCTTGACTTAACCACCAAGGCCCAAGGGTCCAATATTTCTTAAAATTCTCAATATTCCCTTGGCTTGGGGCTGTCAAAATCATTTTCCAAGGACCAACAAATTTTGCCTTTAAAGATTTAATCCTAATTTAGAACCCTAAATTAATTAAATTTCTAGTTTAGGATTTTATTAATTAATTGACCAGAAAATTTAATTAATTGACTAAGAGGGGATTATAATTATTTTTCCAACCCTCTTTTACATGAGATAATACATTTACATACATGAAGGGGGAAAACTCATTCGTATAGACCCTCAAATAAATACCCAGTTCTGCGACTCAACATATGATCTAGTAGACCAAGTAGTTCAAACTACTTTTACAAGGACTCGATAAAAAACACTAGGACTCACTTAGCATGCTGATGACAAAATCCACCCTAGCTTTGGGGTGAGGCTGGAGGGAAAAACTCTGCCGATCACTTTCGTGAATCAGTGAGACAAAAAACCTCCTAGAATGGAAGTCATCAACAACATACTAGCCTTACCTAGGCTATTACACCACCTAATGCCTTACTAGATCATTATAGACTACATGTATAACGTGCATTGGGCTTATAATTACGATAACAATGCCAACTATCGAAGGAAATCGATGATGAATCTAATGAAGTAACTACGTCGAATATGATTTAACTTATTTGAAAAAATGGGGGTGTATCAAGATGGGGTAGCCGACAAAGTGTGGTCACTGTGTCCATGCATACCAAGTCCAAGTCCACACCCTTGGCCCCATTGTTGCTTCTCTACGCCGCTCGCATACTTTCCCAATACGCACCTCGCACATCATCTTGCTAAGGTTCACTCCTTAACTCCTACGATTGGGCCTCCTGTGAGAATTTTTAGCGCCCCATGATGCAAATGTCCCATTCTTCTGTGCCATAGCTCATTCAGGTCCGTTTCATCTATGTTGCAGACCAATGTCATTGGGGATTCAAGCTGCAACTTGTAAAGTTTGTTGCTTCTTACCCCGATCTGTGCCTTCTTCTTCCAACTGGGGTGTTTGACGTAGATCCTATTTCTAATAAAGTAGACATCATAACCTCGGTTTTGAAGCTGAGACACTGAGAGCAAGTTCATCCCCAACCCGGGCACATGCAGTACATTGGTGGCCCAAATCTTATTTCCAGCCTCGATCTGAAAAACTACGATACCTATCCCAACAGGGGTACATTTTGCTTTATTACACATGGTTATTTTAAAACTCATCTGCTCCTCTCGGTAGTCGGGAAAAAATTCCCGTACTCCAGTCATGTGAGCAAAAGCTCCATTGTGAATATCCCAGACATTAGAAGCAGTGCTTGATACGCAAACAAAATCTTCTTCTAGTCTGGATGCCAGAACAACGACATCGTGATCCATCTGTTCTATCATACTTATTTCCCTCCCTGGAGAACTGTGTGAACCCTTCTGTGTTGCTGCTGCAACGGTAGACTTTTGTCCACTAGTTGATTCTCCGTTCCTGTTACTCATCTCTGGCTCTGATACCATGTGAAATTTTCAATCTGAAAACTGTACAGTTGCAGTGATAGATTTATTCCTCCTACTTATTATTTCAATAAGTTATTTTTAGAAATCTTATGGAAAAAATCGAAATAAATACTACTGCAACATTCACAAATATATATATGCATAGAAATGAACAACAAAGGACATAAGCACAAGAAACAATCACATGTACACAGTTATTTTTGGACAATTGTCCCCGGAAAAACCCAATGCAGGAAAACTGCTGCAGCAGATGAGGGTTTTATTAAATTCTTCAGCAAATGATTTCTTTACAAGGAAAAATACCAACAAATCAAATCTGAAACACCTGAGACAAAATTCTCAGCTCCTTCCGACAAATCTCTGACACCCTCATCAACCTCTGCTATCTCCTGTGCTTGTCTATGTGTTTCTTGCGCAATCCCGACGCTAGATCGCGTAAGTCTGCACAGGGTATGCGTGGGTTCACTGCGCTGCATCCCAAAGCTGCCTCCTGTGGCACACTGCTTCCCTCTGTCCTTGACCTCAATCACTTGCTGACTCCCTCCTCCTTCTGCTTCTGCAAATC